>CAUYQG010083915.1:0-21808 GCA_963574415.1 Tarsius wallacei
GCACGCTACCACGCCCGGCAAGTTTTTTGATTTATTGTAGAGATGAGGTCTTGCTTGCCCAGGCGGGTCTCGAACCCGCGGGCTCAGGCAATCCACTCACCTCAGCCTCCCAAGGCGCGGGATTACAGGCTGAGCCACCGAGCCCGGCTCTGTCCTCATTCTTAATTGGTATTATTGAAGGAGAATTGGAAGACCACTGGAGTGAAAGGTTTAGATTTCTGGGTTGAACACCACCTGTTTCTTTGATCCTTTCTCACTCTTCTGCTCTACTTCCTGGGTCACTGTGCCCAAGGGGCATAGCCAAGGAGAATTTGCAACCTTTAGATTTTTTTTAGAGAAGTGGATTTATCAGACACTTATTTCTCTTATACTGACTTTAATCGCATGTCTTTGTTGGATACTTATGCCAACAAACTCTTGGTCCCTTTCGCAAAAAGTTTTAAAAATGCATGTTTGTATTTCTTTTTATTGTCACTGGAAACATCTAAGGTTTTCTTTCAACTTCCTTCAAAGGCAATTTTGCAATCTCCTTTTTTAGTAAATGAAGAAAGAGTGTGGGGTTAGACTCAGCAGGTTGTACTGCAAACTGAAGAATGGAAGGAATCATCTGTTGTTTTAAACACTTGCTCTCCATAAGAGATATAAGGTAGGAGTTGAGAGATTGGGGGTGTGAGGTTTTGGCGTGGAGAGGTCAAGGGTGTGAGGTGAGAACCTCTCATCCTGCCAAAGTTATTTTGTGATTTCTATGGTTTTTCATACCACTCACTTGACTCTCATACTGCTGATTGCAGATTGTGGTCTGACCTCAGGTGAGTACATGGGAGTGTATCTATGAAAGTTGTTGCCTGCAATTTCAAACCATAAAAGTTAGGTGAAAAGAACACAGGCCTAGCAAACATTGCTTCCAGCTGTGCCACCATGTCACTTGAGACCTTCAAAGGCAGGCCATTTAGCCCTTCTGTGCTCTAGTTTTGGCTGTATCATTGGGCAGATGTTAAAATAAATGATCACCAAGAATTTTTGATTACATAAGAAAAAGTTCATGTCAATATAATATTAAGTGGAAAAAACAGGTTACAGATGTGATTAAGAAACTTACCCAGTGTCACTGGACTATTCATTGCATGTGAAAGACTAAACCCTATGTCTGTCTGTTACCAAAACCCCTCGTCTTAACCACTATATACTTTAACCTCTATGTGTGAAAAAACAGAACGTTATACTATATTTTAAACAATGTTTCCTCACTAATTTTTCTGACACCTGGTTAAACATTCAACAGAAGAGATGTTTTTGCTCCGTCTACCCATTGTCCTCGTTCATACCTTCAAGTATTCCATGCCCTCGGGGATCCGACTTCACTGTCTTGATCAAATTGATTCACTGAAATAAAAAGCTTGAGAAGGGGAAGGGGAAATGTTTGGCAAGAAGGAAGACAGAATTGCTAGCTTAGGAAAAAAAAATGCATGTTGTTTAATCTTTTTCCTGTTGGCAGTATTTTCTTCCCCTTCCTGGAGAGTTTTGTCTTAGGGTAGAAAATTCTTAGCACATAGAGGTTAAATGCATATTAATTAGTAACATTAAGGAAGAGTTTTTGGGAAAGCCTGAATTTCAGATGTGTGGCAACTAAAAGATGAGTATTTATTTGTAATCTGATTAAAATGATCTAACTCCTCAAAGGTGAAGGTGAATGGCAATGTCATATTAAGTGGAAAAACCAGGTTACAGGCATGATTAAGAAAGCTGCCCAACACACAAACACACACTGGACACCAGATCCACCACTGGGGAGAGAGGGCTCGCTAGAAGCCCAAACTTCACCTGCACACAGTTTACTTATGTAGTAAATCCTCACATGTACCCCACAACTCTAAAATTAAAAAAACCCAAAAACTTGCTCAGTGTCATTGGACTACTAATTGCACAGCAAAGACTTAACCTGACATCTATCTGTTATCAAAACTGAATAGTGATAGAATAGTGTCTTCCGACACCAAAGTAGGTATCCATGATGTAATTCTTGAAACCTGTGAATATGTGAATATGCTACCTTGTATAGAAAAAAAAAAAAAAAAGCTTTGCAGATGTGATTGAATTATGGATCTTGAGAGGGGAGATTCTTCTGGATTGTTTGGGTAGGCCCAATATCATCACAAGGGGCCTTATAAAAGGGGCACAGAAAGGTCAAATCAGAGAAAGAGATGTCTCAGTGGAACTGAGGTCAGAATGATGCAGCCATAAGCTAAGGAATGCAGGCATCCTCTGTTAGCCGGAAAAGGCAAGGAACCAATTCTTCTCATGAGCCTCAGAAGGAAGGTAGCCCTGCTGACACCTTGATTTTAGTCCTATAAAACCCATTTCAGGCTTCTGATCTCCAGAACTGTAAGATAATAAATGTATATTGCTTTAAGCCACTAAATTTGTGGTCATATGTTACATTAGCAATAAAAAACGAATACTCTTATGATGCTTCTAGAGTTGTGTGTTACCTCTCATTATAGAGAGTAATTTCACACAAGAATTTTCAAGAGAAAACGTGTTTTATTCTGGAATTGAATACTAAGATTGGAGAAAGCTTCTAAAAGTTATCGTGATTGGGAAATTTCCAGGGATGGGCCAAAACTAAGTAAATATTCTATTTTGCTTTCTAATGTGAGTTTAGACAAATCTGTTTATCTTGGGCATGCTCGATGCCTTACTGTAACATTTATCTGTGTACAGCAGAAATGAGAGGAGAACCAATGAGCTGAGAGATAATCATTCTGCTTCCTCCCTCTTTGCTTCAGTGCCTCGCACAGGAAATCTCTTGCTGCGTCAAGTTCCAGAGAAGAGTTTCTTCTCGTCCAAGCTACTAATCAGGCTAAACCACATAGAGTTGAAGGAAGGAGTGCGGTGGAAGGGAGTGCCCCACAGCCGATGGGCTAAGAGAATCTAGCACGAAGAAGTCGACCAGAGAGATCCTCATCATGCTCACAGCTCCTTCTACATCTGTGTGGAGAAAAAATACTGAGTGAAGGGTGGAAAAAAGAAAACAGAAATGCTCTGCCCTTGGAGAACTGCTGACCTAGGGCTACTACTGATTTTGACTGCCTTCTTAGTGGGTGGTAAGTTGAAATCCTCTTTGGGAGAATGGTCTCAGCTCTTCTGAGCTTTCTTTGCCTTTCTCCTGGGCAATGCAAGTCAACTGCAATCACAGATATAGAGGGTGTCTTCCAAGCTTAGCTTACATTATCATCCTATTTTCCTCTTATTTATTTTCATGTGTATCCTACTATAATATGCATCTCTATAATTTGCCTTGCTGCCCACTTCCTTATTTCCCCTTCTTTTTGAACAGGCAGAATAAACACAAACTAGTAGAAATCAAAGTCATCTAGGTTGTCTTCTTTCCCCTTTTAAAATAATATTTAAATAACAATCCTAACTCATTTTGGTCCATTTTGCTAATCCAATAGTATAGATTAGAAAACTTTATTCTTTCTATCACTCTGTGACCAGCTACTTTAAAAATACAATATACTTACAGTTAGGCTGGTGTGTCTGTATTTATCTTTAAGATGTGTGGGCTGTAAGAGAAGATGCTGTGGGTTACAGAACACGCTCTTCAATGTCTAGGTTCCTGTAGAAGTTGTAGAGAACTTGGGCTCCTGTGGGGGTGTCCTGGTTTTACTGTAGAGGTAGGGGTTGACGTGGGAGGTAGTTTTCAGGTTTCATTTTAAGTAGTTGGAGCTGCTGCCAGAGAGGAGCTTAGTTGATTTCACATCTTATAATTGGATAGCGGGAAGAAAAAAAGGTATTTTTTCCTCATTTCTGAATGACTTTAAAATGTTGTTTATCTTCCAGCACAAAATCTCTTTCCCACATGCTAATCTTGCTGGTGAGCACGTGCAAAATAACTATTACGTACCATTCTATCGAGAATTTTCACATACTTTTACTGTTTTGATCTGCACAGCAACCCAGTGAAGTAGGCACAAAAGACATTTCTCCATTTTACCAAGGTAGAAACTGAGACTCAGAGAGGTGAAATGATTTGTACAAGATTAGATACTATTAGTATGTGGCCGAATCACAATCAGTAATTATATATGTCTGTAAGCATCACTAAACAAAATTTGAGTGGGCAATTTTCCTTCATATTTACCATTATGCTTTTCACTAAAGAGCACCACTATTCATAACACTAGAGAAAAAAAGTAAGCAACACTTAGTTATAAACTTAATGGACTATTACTCACCTAAAAAAACTAAGTAATCGGAATTTTCAGTGGTTGAGATATTGCTGTAGAAAGCTTTTACAGAAAACTCTGTAGGACCCTATTTGGTAGAGGAAGCTAGATAGGCAAGAAGCTGTTTATGAAATTGAACTATTCTGGAAAAAAAGGAGAATAAAAGATTAAATCATAACTTAAAGTTTTGAATATTAAAGGTTGAAAAGTTTAAATTTTAAAACTATTTCTGAATACAACCAGGAGATACTACTTATATCAAATCTCTGAAGTCTATATTATTATAAAGTTACTAAAATGTTTAAGATCAAGATATAAAGAAGCAAATACCTTATGTGCAGTGATTTGGTGTGAGAAATTTACCGTGAAATGATTTAGGGAAGCATATCATTTGGGGCAATGACTTTATGTCTCTATTGTTTTATTATTATTATTATTTTGAGTTGGAGTCTCACTCCATCGCCCAGGCTGGAGTGCAGTGGCAGGCTCACGGCCACCCCAGCGTTGACCTGCTGGGCTCCGGCGATCCTTCTGCCTCAGCTTTCCAAGTAGCCGGAACTGTCGACGTGCACTACCACACTCAGCTAATTTTTGATTTTATTCTGGAGATGAGGTCTCACTAAGCTGCCCGGGCTGGTCTCGAACCCGCGGGCTCAGGCAATCCACTCGTCTCAGCCTCCCAAAGTGCTGGGATTACAGGCTGAACCACCGAGCCTGGTCTATGTCTCTATTATTAATACTGCATTGTTATTGCTACTGCCAAAAAGGAACAACTTATTTTGTACAAGATAAATTTATAAAGGAGCAAGAGAGCTAATGACTTAAGTGTATAAAACATAGTACTCATTTGGATTCCCCATTCACATTTTAGTTTACTTATTTACTCATAACTTCAAACAACATGAAAGTTAGTAGACAAGATTTATCCAGAAGATACCTGGTGTGGGGGAGACAACCTAAATGGTCTACCTCACAGCAAAGTTCCCAACATTGTGCCTGGTCCCCTTCCCTGGAACTACCTATACCCCATGCCTCTTCTTCCTCATTCTTTTAACTCGAATGGCTTCTGGAATTTTTTTCTTGTGTTCAAACTAATTTTGATGTACCAATTAAAATTATTTCATCTTTTATAAAAGAACTGATTTTGAGATTATGGATTACTAAAAGGGAACCCTCCACTTTTAAAATTCTTTGGGCTAATTTTTATTAATTTATCATTATCGTCCACTAGAAGGCAGAAGTAACAAGAAGAGGAGATAAAAATCAAGGTAGGGCTCTATGGTAACTTCCGCTGATATGCAGAAGATAGAAAAAGAGATGAAAAGCAATTGTGAAAAAGAAGAGGATTGTTCCCATTGATTTTAGTCCTATCTTCCTTTTCTAGTTTTTGATAGTTGCAAATTTATTTATTCTAATAATTTGTAGGTATGTTTTCTTCTAAACGATTATGCTTAAGCAATTAATAAATTAATCAAAAATCTCTATTAAGACTACCAGTGTGTGTGGAGAGAGAGAGTGTGTGTGTGTGAGTGTCTGTGTAGAACAGTGCCACAAAGTTACTGGGAATCTAAATTAGAAAGACAAAGCTAAGATGAAACAATTGGTGAACATTTAAAGTCAATAAATCTTGAAATTGTCTATGACACTAGTAAAAACCTAAAGAAGGGAGAAATTACAGTGAGCTGGAGTTGTTGAAGGCTTTATGGAGGAAATGGACTTGGGCTGAGCCTTGAGTGACAGGTTTGAATAAATGGGGAAAGGCAGAGAAGGGAATTGGAAGGAGGGGACATTTAGCATGAACCATTGCAAGGTGGTTCAGGAAGAGAAAGAATTCCAGCTTGATGGAACAGAGATTGTGTGTTATACAATAGTAGAAAATGAGGCTGGATTTCAGGGGTCCTTAACAGTTAAGCAGAAGAACCTGGGTATTGGGCAGTACATAATAAGGAACCATCTGTTGTTTTATGAACAGGAAAATAATATAATAAAATAGTAATTTTTGGAGAATAATGTGGCCACAGTGTCCCACTGAGGGACAATGTGCTAGGTAAGTAATTAATTTTGAAGCAGGCATTAAAAGCTTCTACCCTGGGGTTTTCATTTGAGAAAGTTCCGTAATGATACTGACAGAAATTGGTGGCTGAGAAGAGAGTTTTTTTTGCAAAAGAGGATGTTAAATTCAGTATAGGAAGGGAGGACACCTAGGAGGAAAATTTCTGTCAATACTTGGAATTGTAGCCCTTCATATTGCATTTCTGAGCTCAACCAACCATGGATTGAAAATATTTGGGAAAAATAGCATTGTTCATGCATTAGCACTAAGAAAATAATTTCAAAGTTATCCCAGCTATAGTTTATCTGACATGTATGTCCAAAAATCTAGACCCCATTCTAAGAACAAAATCCCATTTGTGTTTAAGGAAAGCAATATAGAAAAGTTCCAGACAGGATTGAAACAAAACTGGAAGTTTTTTCATTTCTAAATAAATAATTTTTAAAAAAATCTGTGCTACTTTGAATTATTGATACGGTTATAGGTTCTCTTGGAATCAGATTCTGAGATATAGTTTGTGTACAGAGTGTTTATGAGCAGAGGGAGAAGTCTACCTGCAGTCTCAAACAACTGACACTCTCATATGATCCCATGGGAGCTCTGGATTTAGAGCTTTAAGAGAGGTCCTACAGTGAATAAAAATAGCTGGGTCTTTATATTTTCCTCTTAATCAGTCATTAGATGTGGGCTGCTCTGGGAAGGATGTGACTTTGGACAAAGTAACTAAAGTTACCCCTAGAGGTGCTGAAAACTGAAGGCCGTCCACCCACTGTGAATCTAGTAGCAGGAGCAAAGAGTCATTCCTTGAGGGGAATTCTGGGTGGCACACACTATGTTGTTATCTCTAATACTCTTCACTCCTTCTTAGATTTCTAAGTTGCCCTTTGAATTATGTATTCTATCACCTCCAGTAGAGTATGTGTGCTGGTGAGGAGTTCTTTTAGTTCTTAGCTTAATTTTTATATGTGTATATTTTTCCTTTTTTTTTGGTCTCTCTGTTCTTCAGATTCAGTAATTTCTTTTTTTTAACTTTTAATTTTTTTATTTTAAAGATGTGGGGTGCAATAAGGGTTAGGTATATAAATGTTCATTATGCAGGTACCCTTGTTGATGAGGTACGCCCCCCCTGCCCTGCAGATTCCCACTACTGCCAATCCCGCCTCCCCTCGCCATCCCCAGCAGTTTCCCGCTACTGCCAATCCCTTTCTTATAGTATTATGATAATTGTTCATTGGTCAAGGCCCACTTATGAGTGAGAACATATGATACTCAGTTCTTTGTTTCTGTGATACATCACTATTATAGATTCTAAGTTCATCCAGATTGCTACAAAGTTCATGATTTTATCCTTCTTTATTGCTGTGTAATATTCCATCGTGTATATGTACCACATTTTAAAAAATTCAGTCCTCTTTTGATGAGCAGCATGGTTAGTTCCATGTTCTTGTTATTGTGAACAATGCTACAATAAACATATGTGTGCCAGTATCTTTTTCATAGAGTGATTTGAGTTCTTATGGGTATATTCCCAGTAGGGGGATTGCAGGGTCATATGGAAGGTTGGTTTTTAGATCTTTTAGGAATCGCCACACTGTTTTCCACAGAGGGTGTACTAGTTTACACTCCCACCAACAGTGTAGAAGTGTTCCCTTTTCTCCACATTCTCTCCAGCATCTGTTGTTTTTTGAGTTATTGATGATGGACATCCTGACTGGAGTTAGGTGGTATCTCAGTGTAGTTTTTTTTTTTTTTTTTTTCGAGTTGAAGTCCCACTCGATCGCCCAGACTGGAGTGCAGTGGCCGCTCCCGGCCACCGCAGCCTCTACCTGCTGTGCTCCGGCGATCCTTCCGCCTCAGCCTTCCAAGTAGCCGGAATTACAGGCACGCGCTGCCACACCCGGCTAATTTATTTGATTTATTGTAGAGATGAGGTTTCGCCTGCCCAGGCGGGTCTCGAACCCGCGGGCTCAGGCAATCCACTCACCTCAGCCTCCCAAGGCACGGGATTACAGGCTGAGCCACCGAGCCCGGCCTCAGTGTAGTTTTAATTTGCATTTCTCTCATGACTAGTGAGGCTGAGCATTTTTTCATGTATCTGTTGGCTGCTAATATGTGTTCTTTTGAAAAGTGTCTATTCATATCTCTTGCCCACTTTGTAATGGAGCTGTTTGTTTTTTAATTTTTGGCACATTTGAGTTCCTTGGAGATCCTAGATGTTAGGCTTTTGTCAGATATACAGTTGGCAAATATTTTTCCCCAGTCTGTGGGCTTTCTCCCTGCTCTCTTGATGGTTTCTTTGGCTTTGCAGAAGATTGTCAGTTTGATGAGAACCCACTTATCTATCTTATCTCTTATGGCATGGGCAGTTGGGATTTTGATCAGGAATTGGTTGCCAGTTCCAATTTCCATAGGGTGTCTCCTGCATTTCCTAAGGTGCTTATAGTTTGAGATTTTACATTTAGGTCTTTGATCCACTTAGAGTTGATTTTTGTGTATGGTAATAGGTAAAGGCCTTGTTTTAGATTCAGTAATTTCTATTGATGTATATTTTCATATGTACTGATAATTTCCTTTCTCCTCTCTTCTGTTAAGCCTATCTAGTGAATATATTATTTCAGATGTTATATTTTTCAATTTTAGGATTTTCATTTATTTTTTTAAAGTTTATTTTTCTCTGATGAGATTCTCCTGCTTCCCATTCTTTGTAAGTGTATGTTCCTTTACATCATTAAGCATAGTTTAATATCTACTTAAGACCCTTGTCAAACAATTCCAGTACCTGGATCAGCTTGAGCTTGGTCTCCCTTAATGTCTTTTCTTCTAAGAATAGGCCACATATTCGTGGTTCTTTGTAGGTTGAGTAATTTTATTTGGATTGTTCATGTTTGGTGGATTCTGTATACGGCCATGCTGATAATATATAGTATTTAACTTGTTTGGGCTCAACTACAAACTTTGTGTCTTAGCCAGCATCTTAAATCTTATCTCTTTTACTGTTAGCTAGTCTTCTTCAAGTGTGACTTGCCATGTGTGGTTTTGAGGTAGCCAGAGACGTGAGCATTTATAAGCAGAATTTGGGACTTTCTCTCTCTGTCACTTTTCAGAGATGAAGACTCCCTGAAATCTATCGTCTGGTTCTTCAGAAAACTATGGATTTTCTATCCGAGTTTTAGCTGCCTAATAAGGTGCCAACTGCAGCTCTTCCTGAGTCATCAGTAAAACTGGAAACCTGCTTGAGCATTTTCTTCTTCCAAGGATTGGTACTCTTCAATAATTTTTTTGCTTCTTTCACTCTCTAGTGGCTTCATGTAGTTGTTTTTATATTTTGTCCACAATTTAAAGTTCTTATCTGTGGAAGTTTACTGACCATAAAGAAGTGGAACTTTCTTCAAATTCACATCTTTTTAATATTATTTTACCAACTAATGTTGACCTGGTGGTTATATTGTCTTGGACATTGAGATTAAATGCATACATCATTAAACGCCTTTTGCTTTCTGGATTTCACCCATCATTAAATGTTTCAGTGCATTTCACTTTTCTTAATAAAATCTCACTCCCTTCACTTCCAGTTTCTAGATACTAATACATCTCTGTGTTGGATGTAAACGTCTGTCATATAATTCTTACCACTAGCTGTTTCATTTTTAAGAAATCGCTTAACCTCTTTTGACAGTATTTTCCTCATTTGTGAGAAGAGATGTATGACACTATTAAGAAGCATAGAGCTTTCAGACAAGAAGGACTTCAGAAATCATCAAATTAAATTCTCTTATTTTATACATGGGCAAAAAAAGCCAAGATGTGTTCAAGGAGTTGCTAACAATACCACACAACTTTGTAATCTCAATATCCAAGACAATATTCGTTGGTAAAGACACAATGATGTTAAAAATAGGTGGATTTGAAGAAAGTTTCACTTCTTATGGCCAGTAAACTTCCACAGACAAGAACTTTAAATTGTGGGCAAAATATAAAAACAACTACCTGAAGCCAATAGAGGGGAAAGGGATGTGGCAAATGTTTGTGGGAAAATCTATGTTTTCCTAGATGCAATGCACTTGAAATGACAGCAGGCATTCAAGTGGAGAGAAATTGCAACTACAGGTTTGAGAAAATTAAATCAATTTAGGAAAATTAAGTCAAAGCCAAAGTGGGTTGGTAATTTGGGCAGCCGATAAATAAGACAGTGTATGTCATGTGTCAGTCACTGTGCTTCATGCTGTGAATTCTCGATCCAGAAAGATATAAATCCTGCTCTCTTGGAGCTTGCATTTGGTACAAAAGAGAAATATTTAATAAATTATTGCAAGGAATTAGGTAATATAAAATACATAAGGAGAAATTTGGGATGATACAGAAATGCCTAATTGGTAAGTCCAATCAGGTCTGCGGGTCAGGGAAGGCTTTTCCGGAAAAAGTGATGTTTAAGATGAAGGTGAACAGAACCAACTAGGTAAGAAGAATTGAGGGATGAACATTTCAGGCAGGTCAAACACTGTATGGACAGAGAGGGCTAAACTATGACAGGAGTGGTGAAAACAAGGAGAAATCACGTGTGTAGTGATCTAGTTGAAGTTCTAGGGGATGGGGGAGGGAGAAAAAGGAGAGAAAATGTAAAGAGAAGGAAGAGCAGTTGACTTTGGGGAATGCTGAGGTGAAGGTGCCTCAGGAGGAAAGTGGCTTGCAAAGAGGACATGGGAAGAAGAAGTGACGATAGGAAAGGAGACAAAGAGGGCAGCACATAAGTGTAGCTGTGGAAACCAAGAAAGGGGCTTTAGAAGAAGAAAGTGGTTAGCTGTATCATGATCTCCCAATCAACCCAGGAGAAGCTGCACTGAACAGGGGCCAAAAGCTTGACTATAAAAGGGTTGGTGACCTTCAAAATTGCAGTTTGAGTAGAAGGGCGTGGGAGCAGCAAGACTGCTGGTATTGAGAAGGGAGTGGGTGGGAAGGAGAGTGAAGCTGTGGGCACAGAACACTCATTCTAGAAGTTAGGCAGCAAAGAAAGGAGAAGGGATCCTAGTTAGAAGGGGAAGCTGCATCTAATACATTTTTTTTTTTAAACCAACATAGGGGAAACCCGGGTGTGTTGGAAGATTATTATTTGAGAAAATTCAGTGATTTGGTAAAAGTATTTTCCCAAGATGTTTGCGTTTATGTAGTTTTAAGGTGCTTAGTAATTTCTTTTTCTCTGCCATTTTGCTACTTTTCCATGAAATGCTACCTTTTTCCAAAGGTTTATCCATTTAGTTAATATGGGAATATCGGGTTATATGCATTTTGGGGTAATGACAATTTTTTTTAAAAGTCCACATGATAAATATTGGTAGAGTCCAAATGATGAAATCTAGTTATTTTTATTCTCCCACAAATTTCTATCAATCCTTAACTGACTCTTCCTTAAATATTCACCAGGGTGATTTTAAGATAGTCGCTAGACAGAATTGTCTGTAGGGCCTAAAATATTAAAGATGCGGTGGTGCCAGCTCAAGCCTTTTTAATCAGATTTTTCTAGGATATAGGTATCTGGGCTCCCACAAATCTTTGCAGGGCATGCTGATGGGAGCCAAGGTTCAGAGCACTGTCCTAGGTCTTACTTTCTTCATCTCCCAAACTATTCTTGTTGCCCTTCACACTCAGCAGGCAGCTGCTCACCTCCTGATTTGTTCATCATCCAGTGTGGACTTCTTTAACATTCCTGGATGGTAAAGTTTTCTGAGGCAGGATCCTTGCCTTATTCATGCCACCATTCCCAGAGCTCTGCACAGCTACTTGATGCTAAGAAGGTGCTAACAAATGTTTGTCAACCTGAACTTTCTCAAAACGTGTCTTGTGTCTGTAACCGTTCTTATTCTTTTTATTCCTTTCTCAGAGATGAAATATTCATCTTTTCAAATGCAAACCTCCATGCTGCTTCTCTTCTCATTCATTCCACTACTTGTGGGATCCTGTTTTACCAGGGCACCTCCTTCATTCTTGTAACTTCTAGCTCTCTTTGTATCTATAAACACGCTATGTTCTCCCCTATTCTTAAATACCATCTCCGTACTCATAGCGTCTGATACTGCCCCATTTCTCTTTCAAGTTTGACATGAAAGGACAATGGCACTGTCTCTTTTTTTCCATTCTTTTAAGGTCAGAATTCTTGAAAGATGAAGTCTACATTTGTTGACTCAGTTACCTCTACTCAGCCCTTTTCAATCGGGTATTTGCTCATACTTCTTTGGTAAAACTACTTTCTTACAGATCTTAAGGTCACCATTGACATTCTCGTTACCAAATCACAAAGTTTCTTAATTCTTACTTTGCCTTTTCTGCGCATGATTTGAGATTGATTCTTACTGTTTTGAAATCTCCTCTTTCCTTAGCTTTATGGCACTTCATTTACTTTCTGCTTCATAGTTTTTGCTAACTGCACTGCCTCCAACAGATCCCTAATTATAAAAGTTTTCAAGACTCTAGTTTTGGCCTCTTTACAGCAGAGAATGTAATCTGGTAGCCTCTGGGCTAGATCTGGCTTGCAAACACGTTCAGCTGACTCATGTAATATTTCTAAATATTTGAATTAGCTGCCAATTAATAATAACATTGGCGATATTACCTAATATCCCTGATCTAATGCCTGAGAGATGTTGTGAAGATTAAGTCAAATGATACCTAAGAAGTACTTAGTACTGTGTCTGCATTTATAAACATTAAAAAAATGGTAATTTAATTATCATTTTGCAGTTTCAAAGCTCCTTCATCACATTATTTCATAACATTTAATTAGCCCCCTGCAGATTGAATTTTTGGTTGTTTTCAGTTTTTTTGGAAAATGATGCTAGAATTAATATTCCAGTACATATATCTTTGTATAAATGAATATATGTATGTATTCAACATCTAAATATCCATTGAACACATTGTCTTTTGTGATCACTGATACACATTTGCACAACATCTGCCTTAAGTCAGGGAAGTTTGTTTCTATTAACTAGTTTTGGACGATGTGACAGCAAATGTCTCCAAAAAAAAAAAAAAAAAAAGGCCAGCAGGAAAGCTAATAAAAGCTATGCCCATTTTAACTAGCTGATATAGACTTTATGATTATATTGCCTTAAAAAGTTAGGATCAAATTTATTATTTGCCATAATTCTTTTTTGCTTTCTAAATTTTACACATCCATTGAATTCATTATTGAATTCCTGTGTTTCAAAACTTGTTACTTTTTAAAAACACTTCTCATCTTTTCTTATTATAAACTGTGTATTTTATTTTTATCTCTATGTTGTACCTAACAAATAGATTTATGGTTACTGGTGTTGTCACCTTCAATATATTAGTTAATCTTCTGTGAGCCTGTTCATATCTTTACTCATTTTTTTCAGTTTAGTTATCCATCTCTTTTTTTAAATTGGTTCGTAAGTTTTCTGTATATTTCTTTCAAAGAAAATTAACCTTTGTTTGTTATAAATGTTGCAAACATTCCCCAGGTTTTTGCTTGGTAAGATTATTTTATGTATTTTTCTTTTTTTGTCTTTTCTGGTCATTCAGAAGTTTAAACTTCTTTCTACAGTCGAATTTCTCAATATTTTTCTTTATGGTTTCCATGTTTTGTATCAGGGTTAAAAAGGCTTCTTCACTTAAGGTGAGCAATTTTTTATCTGATTTAACACTGCGTGTCTTGAGTTCCAGGAAACCCCACAGTTCTGGCAAACCAAGATGTTAGTCCCTCTATCTCTTTTAAGATTTTAAAAAAAACAAACAAACCTATGTTTTCTTCAAGTACTTTTATTTTTGTTTCTTTTTTTTTGAGTTGGAGTCTTACTTCGTCGTCCAGACTGGAGTGCAGTGGCCGCTCCTGGCCACCGTAGCCTCGACCTGCTGGGCTTGGGCGATCCTTCCGCCTCAGCCTTCCAAGTAGCTGGAACTACAGGGGCGCACTACCACGCCCGGCTAGTTTTTGATTTATTGTAGAGATGAGGTCTTGCCAAGTTGCCCAGGTGGGTCTCGAACCTGTGGGCTCAGGCAATTTACTCACCTTGGCCTCCCAAAGCGTGGAATTACAGGCTGAGCCACTGAGCCCTGCTATTTTTGTTTCTTATTTTGACCTTTGATTAATCTTATTTTATTTTGGTATAAGAAGTGAGAGAGGGATTCAATTTTGTTTTCCCACATGGCTAGCTAATTCTCATAATACCATTTATCAATGATATAATCATCTTTCTTTTTAGGAATTTGATTGACCTCTGGTATCAGATACTAAATTCTCATATGTGCAGATGAAGCAACTGAGATTCAGAGAGTACTACAAGATTACAGGAACAATAAATGGAAAAGCTAAAATATTAGTTAATTTTCTTACTCTAATTTTGTTGTTTTTTCTAATTTTGTGTCTGCTAGAACTTTGAGTTTTCACCCAAAATTCTGTTTATTGCACACCTAGTTAGCTGTTGTCTGCTACTAAACTGATGTCTTTAAAAATGAAAATCAGTTTCATAAAGTGGAACCTGAAACATAAGCCATGGTCAATGGTGCAAATTATGTTTAAAACATTAAAAATTGTAAAAGTATTAATTTGTACTTATTGTATTTCTTTGTACTTATTTAAATTTTACATAACCATATAAATTGCCAAAGATACAATATACATAAATTCTAAAGAATAATTAGGCCAAGTGTAGTGGTTGATACCTGTAATTCCAGCAATTCGAGAGGCCAAGGTGGGAGGATTGCTTGAGCACAGGAGTTTGATACCAGATAGCAAGACCTTGTCCCTACAAACAATTTTCAAAATTACTAAGACACAGTAGTGCACACCTGTAGTACCAGGTGTTTGGGAGGCTAAGGTGGGAGGATTGCTTGAGCCCAGGCATTTGAGGCTGCAGTGAGCCGTGATAGTGCCATTGTGTTCCAGCCTGGGTGACAGAGTAAGACCCTTGACTCGATAAATAAATAAACAAAATAAACAAATATACAGTGAATATCCATGTAAGTTAAGAACAAACTATCGCCGGGCTCGGTGGCTCAGCCTGTAATCCCGCGCCTTTGGGAGGCTGAGGTGAGTGGATTGCCTGAGCCTGCGGGTTCGAGACCCACCTGGGCAAGCGAGACCTCATCTCTACAACAAATCAAAAATTAGCCGGGCGTGGTAGCGCGCGCCTGTAGTTCCAGCTGCTTGGAAGGCTGAGGCGGAAGGATCGCCGGAGCCCAGCAGGTCGAGGCTGCGGTGGCCGGGAGTGGCCCCTGCACTCCAGTCTGGGCGACAGAGTGAGACTCCAACTCAGAAAAAAAAAAAAAAAAAGAACAAACTATTGATACAATTGCCAGTTCTTCCCCATTATATCTTTAACATCTGCTCTAAATACAGCCATTATCCTTTGGGATAATCACTCCCTTTGGGGTATAGGCATTTCCTGCTTTTCTTTACCTTTTATCATGTATGTATGCGGCCTCAAACAATAAAACTTATTTTGTCTTTTGCGTTTGTGCATAAATGGAACCATACTGTGCATGTTCTTTTACAACTTTTTTCATTTACTCAGGCTTATGTTTGAGACTTATCCATGTGTAAGTTTGTAATTGTATTCATTAATATAAATAATTTTTATTCTAAAATTTCAAATGTTTTCAAAATAGTTTTTCCCCC
This sequence comes from Tarsius wallacei, assembly GCA_963574415.1. Lineage (NCBI taxonomy): Eukaryota > Metazoa > Chordata > Mammalia > Primates > Tarsiidae > Tarsius > Tarsius wallacei. Next base: position 15,917 of record CAUYQG010083915.1, read on the forward strand.
CAGAAGAATGCTGGTGTGGAAATAACAAACATGGTTTTAAAAAAGAAATCTCATATTTAGTATCTCAATTTCTTTCCTTTTTAGAAGCAAGGACAATTGAAATATTAAGCCACGAGACATACAAAGGAGAATGTTTTAATTTGAAAATCATGCTGCATTTCATTTTGTTAAAATGGCAAACACTTATTTTTCCTTTCTGTTCTCTTTCCATAGGAAAATACATTTGTCTCAGTAAACAAAATCTGAAATCATTATGTGAGACTAGTTAACAGTGAATGCTGACACACTCTATGTTGTGTTGGTCTTTCTTCAGATCCTAGAATTCCCTATAGTTTCTCTAGCCACACGTCCTTTGCACATATTACTTTACTTTGTAATACTCTCTCTCTCTCTCTCTCTCTTTCTCTCCTTTTTTGCCTCTCATCTGCTTCTCATACATTGGATCTTGTATTAGTTACCTATTGCTACATAACAAGTTTCCTTTCAACAAATATTTATTATCTCTTAGTGATCTAAGATGAGTGAGAGAGAGAGCACAAGGGCACACGAGGACAGGAACCTTAATCTTTTTACAGCCTAATCTCATCGGCGCTTCTGCTGTATTCTACTTGTTAGAAGTGAGTTGGTAGGTCCAGCCCACATCCAAGAGGAAGGGATTTTACAATGGCATAAATACCAAGTGGGAAATATTGGGAGACTTCTGAGAGGCTATCCAACCACAGATCTCAATAGTGGAATAAGTAGCTCAAGGTACACTTTTCATACTTTTCCTTTATTGCTATTGTAATGTCACATAATTGTGTAGTTGTTTAGTCTGTTGCCCTCATTAAATTGAATGCTCCCTGAAAAATGGATATTTATTGAGTGTCTACCTATAATAATTGCTTAAATGAATATTAGTGTAGCCCCAAACCTCCCTCCCTCAGTCCAAAAGCTTTGATAGATGGTGGTAACTCAGGTGCCATATGAATGAAAACTACTAGTGAGAAACTGATCATTATCTTAGAATGCAGTAAAGAAAATATCGTTTACATTAAAATTTGTCATAAAATTAATGCATTAGCCTTCAAGTTGCTTTAGTAGAGAAAAAGAACACACAAGATTCCCATTCCAATCGTTTCCATTTGCTTTGTAAAAATAATAGGCTGGGCTCGGTGGCTCACCCTGTAGTAATCCCAGCACTTTAGGAGGCTGAGGCGAGTGGATTGCCTGAGCCCACAGGTTCGAGACTAGCCCGGGCAAATTGGCGAGTCCTTGTCTCTACAATAAATAAAAAATTAGCTGGGCGTGGTAGGGCACGCCTGTAGTTCTGGTTACTTGGAAGGCTGAGGCGGAAGGATTGCCAGAGCCCAGTAGGTTGACGCTGGGGTGGCCATGGGTGTGCCACTGCACTCCAGCCTGGGCAACGGGCTGAGACTCCAACTCAAAATAAACAAATAAATAAATATTAACAGTATACGGGGGTAGGAAATTGATGATGTTTCTAATCATATCAGCAGGGTGATACTGCTTTTTACTTATATTTTCCCTCACATCCTTGGAAGGAAAGTTTTAAATTATATATTAGAAATAAAATTGTAATTCAGGCTTTCTCCCCCAAGAGTTGTAAAATATCATGGACTTTCTGGCTAGCTACTATGGACTTCTACTAGTCTCCAGACGACACTGTGAAAACCACTGTACTAGAAGCAGAAATATACTTAACCCATTTGAATGACAATTTATTTTACTTTGAGGACCTTCTGAAAAACGAGGCAATTTAATTCCACAACTTCTTACTTGAATCCATTCCTAACTCTAAAAACTCATGGGAAATAATGCTTTTCTGTCTAACCCACATCTATAATGTGTAATTTATGAAACACAATAAAAACATTCACTAAATAAAATATCGAGGTTGATATTTTATGCTATCCTGAGCCAAGAGATCCAGAGTAAAAGTTTCTTTGTTGTATTGACTTTACCATACTGGTGATTAGAAAAAAAATCATGTGCTTAGTCTCACTAATTAAAGGTTACTCTGGCAGTGTAATTTTAATTTCCAGGTCTTTGCGTGAGTAAGCTCTCAGTCACAATGTTGCAGTCATTTAAAGTGAAACCATTAATCTTTAGCAGAAATGTACAGCTTAATTACAACAGGTTTAATGCTTCAGTTTGTAATGAGTTTTGAATTCCTTTTATGAGTTAATTAAATAAGAATGATAATTCATGTTTTGCAGAGGGGGAAAATGAAAGCATATAAATTCATTTAATTATCTAAAAACTTCAGAAAGAAAAAACAAAGAAGTAAAAGTCATATCCTTCATATTTTATAGCTACTAGAAATGGCTTAATGCTTAATCCATAGTGGATTCATTCTTATTGCTTATTATAGCACTATATATGCTATAATAACTTCAAAAAGTTATCAAGTTTGAAAGAAGCTTTGAAACTTTGCAAGAGTTATTGAAGTTTGAAAGCTTGAACCACCAAATGAAGAGTGAAATAATTTTCTTTGTTTTTCCTCAAGTAAAATACCAGGATATTTTCACAGATTTCCATGTGTATTTATTTTATGTTCTTTTTTTTTTGAGTAGGAGTCTCACTCCATCTCCCAGGCTGGAGTGCAGTGGCATGCTCACATCCACCCCAGCGTCAACCTGCTGGGCTCTGACAATCCTTTCACCTCAGCCTTCCGAGTAGCCGGAATTACAGACGCGTGCCACCACGCCCGGTTATTTTTTATTTTATTGTAGAGACAAGGTCTCGCCAAGTTGCCCGGACTGGTCTTGAACCCGCGGGCTGAGGCAATCCACTCGCCTTGGCCTCCCAAAGTGCTAGGATTACAGGCTGAACCATCGAGCCCGGCCTTTGTGATCTTTTTTGAAGAAGTATTGTAATAAATTCATTAAAATGTAAATAACAATACAGATAACAAGTTGTAAGACTCATAATAAGCAATAAGAATGAATTATACTTAGTTCAGTATCAGCAAAGAGGCAACAAGTTCTTGTAAAGACATGTCAATAGAAATGTCAAAATAAAACCATTCAACACAGTTCCGGCTCTATGGTTATCTTAAAAGATCATAGCCACATTATTTTGTCTGTAGTTCTACCCCAAGTTAAGAGTTTTAGTTTGAAGTTCACTTGTCAATTTATCAGACTACTAATGATAGATTAGGCAGGTTAGACTAGAAAAACTTTGGGGCTGTAGGAAATTTTCAAGCCTATTGATGTCTGAAGCAGCTGGTGCATCCCATGTATGCAAGCAAGACAGTCTAGCTATAGGAAACTTTACACCTACCTGTTAGACTCATATCAGATACTGTATGTAGGCCGTCTATCCAGGATGCCGACTGCCAAGGCAGAAACTGACTTAGAGACCACCTGGAGCATGCACATCAATAGCCAAGGTTAATCTAAGATAATAATAACCTACTTTCCCTCTCATTATAATATTATTAGCATAAAATTACCCTAGGGGAGCCTCCCCTCCTGACACCACGATGGTACCGTATGACCCTAATAAAGTCTAAAACTCCTCTGCCGGACGTGAGGGAGGAGTAACAGCAACCCAGTCCTAAGACCACCTATTTCTAGAATAAGACCACTCCAAAACCCACCACTCACCACTCCTAAGAATAAAATTATAGCTCAATAATAGTTGAGTGCATTAGCAGCAGCTGTTTCTGTCTGCCCTCCTCTCTTGAGAGTGTACTATTCTTTGCTTAATAAAGCTACTTGCTTGTTTTGCTATCTGTGTGTCTGTTTGTGAATTCTCTCCAAACGTGAACACAAGAACCTGGTCATCCACCCGTCCCATCTTTGTATTCTTCCAAAAGACCTGCAAATGAATGAAAGGGTAGAAAATCTTACCTTGTTTCCCATTCCCAAACATTAGAAATGATAAATGTATGTCAGAAACAATGTTAACTATTTAACTATGGCATAATCCATGCTTTCTTTTGGTTAATAACAATTACTGAATTAGGGATTTTTAATGGGAATGGTGACGTTTCAGTAATGCTTGACTCCAAGTTTTTCAGAGAGTAGAGCACAGCGCTTTGCAATACATAAAAACGGTTTAACATCACAAGAAAGTCATGTGCTGTTTCTGAGAGCCTTTTTTTCCTCACTGGAGGAAGTCTCTGTGGAGTATGGGTTTGCATAGTCATGCCTATTACGTGGGTGGTATATGCTTGCTCAAGCATATGACGATGGTGATTTGGGAAAGGAAACTTCTGGTGCTCGAAGTGAGTAATAGGTTTCACTAGTAGTAAAATCATAAAATACTGTTTCTTTTCTGCTGATGATTTTAACTTCGATGGAAAAGGATTTTTTTTAAACATTTTCAGTGTCAAGAGTTTTTGTATTTTGTTTTGTGTCTATTTGTGTGGATGTGTGTTCCAAATTTATGTGTATTAAAACCTTAAGTTTCCGATACCATTTTTATTGATCCCCTTTGAGAAATAATTTATGTACAATTAGTTACATCCATTTGAAATATAAAATTTTTATACTTACCTGGGAGGGGAGATACCATGATCATGAAGGTGGTTTTCCCAGGGCGAGGCTTACTCACACTTTGCATTCTGAATGTACTGACCCCTGTGATTTCCCCAAATATGGGAAGCTCGACTGCATAATTTGTGGTAGTGGGACACTGCGTTTGCTCTTTCCCTTGGTATGGTGGTTAACAAGGACAGATTGAACAGATTTTTTCTTCTTTTTCAAGCTGTTTATACATCCTCTTTTTAATAAAGTTATTCGCTCAAAAAACTTATAAAACTTAATGTTTTGACAGTTGTATATGCCTGTGAATCGTCACCACAAACAAGATACAAAACATTTTCATCATTTCCAAAATATTTATCATGTATTTTAGTAATCCGTCCTTGTCTCACTCCCATCTGCAGGCAACCACTTTTAAGTTACTTAGCATTTTATATTAGCAGTATTTTGAATAGCATGTTTGCTAATGTTGTTTCACTCAACAAAATAATTCTGAGATTTGTCAATGTTGGACTTTCCTTTTTGTTGAGTAGGATTCCATTATATGGACAATGTATTCATTTAACTATTGATTGACATTTGGGTTATTTCCAATTTTTGGAAACTTTGAATAAATAGTTGTAAACAAGGCCACTATGAACATTCATGCACAAGTGTCATGTGAACATATGTTTTAATTTATCTTAGGTAAATACTACTGGAATGGCCATGTTATATGGTGGGTACGTTTGAATTTTGCAAAAAACTGCCAGAAGTTTTCCACTATAATTATATCATTTTACGTTCTCACTAGTAATGTATGAGAATTCTAATTGCTCCACATTCTTGCTTCCAGTACTTATTATCAGTCTTCTTAATTTTAATCTTGCTTATAGGTATGTAATCTCACTGTTTTTAATCTGCATTTTCTTTATGGTTACTAACATTGAACAACCTTTCACGTGTCTCTTGGCCACTTGAATATCTTTTTTTTTTTTTTGGCAAAGTGTCAACTCAATGTAAGAAAATGTTAAAGGATTAAAGGACACCAGAGAAAATGCTTCAGCTAATTTCATACTTTTTAAATGGTGCAAGATTTTATTTGTTAATATCTTGTAAAAAATTTGTGTCATATTTGTGTTACTGGTCATCATTTTTGTTATTTGTAATGTGTTTATCTGGTTTTGACATAAGGTTAATTCTCCCTATACAAAATGTTCCCTCCTTGTTGATTTTCTGAGTTTGTGTGTAAAATTAGTATTACTGCCGAGCTCGGTGCCTCAGCCTGTAATCCCGCGCCTTTGGGAGGCTGAGGTGAGTGGATTGCCTGAGCCCGCGGGTTCGAGACCCGCCTGGGCAGGCGAGACCTCATCTCTACAATAAATCAAAAAATTAGCCGGTGTGGTAGCGTGCACCTGTA
>CAUYQG010083920.1:0-13460 GCA_963574415.1 Tarsius wallacei
AGAAAACGAGAGGGAGAGCCATTGCTTTGTTAGGCTCTGATGTGGCCATGTGCTCTTGGAGCGATGGCTTTCGCCATGCTTCTTGGCTTTGGCCCCCTCCCCAGCAATCTAGTTTTACAAATTAACAGTAAAAACAGAACCCAGCTACAGTTTTACCCTCCACCAGGGGGAGCCTCAGTATCAGTTGATACTTCCACAGTACAAGCATTGAGGCATCCTTTCCAGCCACCTAGTTGTTAAACTGCATAGTTCACAAAGAGACCTAGACACTGTCCCTGAGAGCTTGCTGTCTAATTTGGTAGGGAAGATATACAAATGATTCATCAAAGATCTGACAACACTGTCATTTTATTGGACTGTGGCCACATGGGTAGTTCTCTCACGAATGTATGGAGAACAGAGCTCTCTCCTGCCCACAGCTGAGCTAACTGGGTACCTCGATCCATCATCATAAATGGTCACTTTGGACATCTCGCTGAAACAGTCCACTTCTCTGAAGATACAATGTACTTGGAAAAGTTAACCCTTAGGGAAAAGTGCTGACCCTTATTTTATTACTAACTTTATTAAAGCAGTTTTGGAACTAGTTCTCTCCACATAGGAATAGTAATAAAACATTCTGCACTTTCTGGCTATGGCCCGTTTAAAATATTTTGCCCCCTTATCCTCATAGGTCCACACAGAGGTCAGTTTACGAGGGGGGAACCTCAAAAAAACCCGGGATTTTCTTTCGGATGGTGGGCGCCTTGTAATACAGGCTTCTCCTGCTAGGTAAGTGTTCTAGGAAGCCATGGGCATCAGTGTCCCAGCTAGTGTTGTGAGAGGCTGCGTTGCAGGTTGTGGCAAACATGATGGGTTCTTCCACCATGACAATGCACCTGCCCATGCCGTGCTGAGTGTCGGCAGTTTTTGACCAAAAGCAGCATGATCCTCATGTCCTGTCCTTACTAATCACCCAATCTCACCCTAAGCAACTTTTTTTGTTTCTTCTAATGAAAAAAGTTATCTGTGGATATGGAAGAAGTGAAACAAAAAATAGAAGCAAAAAGGCGTCAAAATGAATGAATTCAAAAGCTGTCCTGAACAGTAGAACAAGTATCTTCATAGATATATTGCATCAAACGAAGAGTACTTTGGAGGTGACTGAAGTTTAAACATGTAAGAATAAATAACACAATTTTTCAGAAATCCGGTTTTTTGGGGGTTCCCCCTTGTCTATGCCTCAGTTTTGTTTTAGGGACTGAGAGACAGAAATAAGGAATACCTTGTTGTTTTCGTTTGTAAGCAATCACAGTAGAATGCTAGAAAAACCTACAATATGCTCTTATAAATTATGTGTGTTGAAACCAAAGTGTGAAAAGTTGTCAGATATTTGGAGGAGGACAATAATTTGTAAAATAACCTTTTCTTTTACTTGGATCTTGTACTTATTTAAGGTGCTAAATCTGCCTGAAACAAGCCCTCCTTGAGTCAGCTCGCAGCCGAGAAGGGCAGGGCAGTGTGGGTTCTTGTCCAGGACCAGCTCATCTTGCAGGGAGGGAAATGAATGTGCGCTTTGAGCAGTCTAACCACCCAGCTTTTGCCATTTCTATTCCCAGAAATGTAAAAACTGTAAGTTATTCTGAAAAATGTAGTCCAGACATTACTTTGATCATGGATTTTTCTTACTGCGATTTCGTCTTGGATTTGTTGAATGTGCCGTCCGCACATAGCCCTGTCTTGCCTGAATGTTCTGGTTGAGAACAGCTGGAGGCTTTGAACGAGGTGCCTGCTTCTGTTTTCTGGGAAGGCAACCCGGATTCTGTGTTGCAGTCATTAAGGTGCTTTAAAAGGCAACTGGGGGATGCAAGGTCTTCGGGCTTGTTAAGAAGCGGCCTCCTGTGGTTCTGGGCCCAAGGTGTGACATACATTTCCCGCTAATTGCTTCTCTTAAGAAGCAAGAGATTGGCTGTTCCTCTTGAGGAAAAACCTTAATAAACCTTCCCATTTTAAACAGTAGTATGACTCTTGTTTTGAGCTGTTGTTTTCGATGACTTTTTTTTTAAGCTTAACCTTGTTCATGTTCTTGTGCTAAGTGTTGTAGGGCATGTGATCAGAACAGAACATGATCCTTCTAGCCCTATCAACAAATACTGTGCTGATCTGCATGTTGGAGATACAACAGTGCACGGGTCAGACCGAAGTCCCCTCCCTCGTGTGGTCTGTATCTTTAGAAAATGGCAAAAGACAACCAACCGTGTGGGTCACGGCGAGGGCTGTGAAGATGCGAGAAGCCGAGGGCAGGACAGGAGTGCTGGGCAAGGGCCCGTGGTGGCCATGGGCTAAAGGGATATGTCTCACACATCTGAGTATTTGAGGCGGGCAGCCCATGCAGTGCCTGGGAAAGAAGGCCTTCCATGCCATGGAAAGGGGCTGTGCAAACGCCAGGCAGTGGACGGATGCCTGGCACCTTGGGAGACGAGCAGGGAGGTCGCTTTGGCTGGAGCAGCGTGAGCTGGGGGAGAACTCTAGGAGGTGACAGAGGCCATGGATGGGCAGGCGAGATGTCCTTCTGCATCGACTCTGTGGGTCCTTGGAAAGGACTTGGGCAAAGGGTAAACACGATCAGACTCGCTGTAGTATGCTGTGAGGACGGTTGAGAATGCCCTCCCTGGGGCAAACACAGAACCAGAGACCAGTTAGGAGACGGAATCCAGTGAGAAACAGCGGTGCGGAACTACTGGGTAGCCGTGGTGGCAAAGTTCCAGTTATATGTTGAAGTAGAGCCCATGGGATTTACTGACACATGTAGCACATGACAGAGAAGCGCCAAGGACGCCGCCGAGATTTCTTTGGCCAGTAATCAAGATTGTGAAGGTGACGGAAGCAGGTTGGAAGGAGAATGGGGAAGGCATGAGAGCTCAGCATCAAACACACCAAGGGTGAGAAGCACATGAGATTCCAGGGGTTTGCAGTAGGCAGTGGGATGTGAGTCACTCGGGAAGAGATCTGGAGAGGAGATTTTTTTACATATAAAAACATTTGATATTTAAAAATACAAAGCTCCGTAGGATCAGTAGGGGTGAGTGTAGACAGAGAAGCGGTCCCTGAGGCACTCCATTGAGATTGGGAGATGAATTCCCAGAGGAAGACGTGGAGGGCACTGGTGAGCTTAATGGAGTGTCAGTGGGATGACTGGGGACAGTGTTGGGTAGATCTAGGAAAAAACGGGAAGAAAGACGTCAAGCGTGGACTACCCATTAACACGGGTGGAGCAAGCTGGGTGCGGTGGCTCATGCCTGTAATCCCAGCACCCTGGGAGGCCAGGGCAGGAGGATCACTTGCAGGAGCCTGAGACAAGACTGGGCAAGACTGGGCAGCCTAGCAAGACCTTGTCCCTACAAAAATAAAAATAAAAAATTAGCCAGGTATGGTGGTGTGAGCTACTCAGGCTGAGACAGGAGGATCCCTCGACCCCAAGATTTTGAAGCTTCAGTGAGCTGTGATCATGCTACTTGCATTCCAGCCTGGGTAACAGAGTGAGACCTTGTCTCAAAAAAAAAAGTAAAAAGAGATGAGTGAAACAATGCAAGTGTGTGTAATAGGAATGGCCCATCAAGAAGGAAAACTGATTAGGCTAAACAGGCGGAACCTAATATAAAAGGAGCTGACTCTGATAGGAGCACAAGTGGGCAGGCATAGTGGCAAAAGGGAAGTCCCTTAAGGGAGTTTTAAGGGGCTGGGCGCAGTGGCTCATGCTTGCAGCCCCAGCACTTTGGGAGGCCGAGGAGGGAGGATCGCTTAAGCCTAGGAGTTTTGAGACCAGCCTGGGCAACATAGCGAGACCTCCTCTCTACAAAATAAATAAAAATACAAAGTTTCCTTCTCAAATTCAATGGAATTTAAGGGTTTTCTGCTTTTCGAAAGAAAAAAGGTTCTAAGGGAAGTCTAAGACAGTTCTGGGAGATTTGAAATGCCTCAGAGGAGTCTGAGCTAGACCTTTAGGAAAAGTAGGATCTTCAACAGGTGAGAATGGGGGAGTCTGTTATAAGCAGATTTCAGGGAGAAGCCAGTGCAGAAAACAAACGAACTCGGAGTTGTGTGGTTTCAGAGTGATGGGCTGGACTGGTGAGGTTTCCTTCCGCATTGACGCAGGATCCAGGGAAAGGGTTTCTGCAAAGGGCATAACGTGATCAGACTCACCCTCCTAGGCCGAAGGAGTCGGCTGGAGTACGTTGGAGTCATATCATGGCCGTGAGTGGCATCCCGTGGGCTGAGTTAGGTAAGCAGCCAGGGCCCAGCGGTCGTCTGGTGAGATGGGGAGGCAGAGGGCAGAAATCCCAGAAGCGATGAGGACGCACATGGCGGCTGTGAGGGCTGCTCCCTGCAACACTGTGCCCTCAGGCTCCCCGTCTCCCACCTCCCTTCCCCTTCCTCTATGAGGACGCTCTCCATGGCTCCCAGACAAGTGTCCTGTTTAGACGGGAACCAGCGGTGACCCTCTGGCACGCAAAGACTTTAGAGAAGGTTGGCGAGAGAAACCTCCTTTTCTGGCCCTGTCTTCCTCTGCTTCACCTGACGGGATTCAGCTCCCCTTCAGACTTTTGAGCAGAGCGCCTGGCACCCACTGGGCATGTAGAAATATGAGTTCCCTCCTCTTCACGGCAGGAGGCCATGGCCCTCCGGTCTCCCCAGGAGCTGCCATATTGCATTGAGAAGGCTTCCTGCGAGAGTGCTTTTCCTCAAGGCATCCCTGGCCGCTGTTGGGTGCCGGCTTTCCCACCATGAGACCTTCTCTCGTGAGGGAAGGAAGGGCACAGGCCACACTTCTGTAGCCCCTCTCCCTTCATCCCTGCCCTTAGCGCCGCTAATGTCTGTCCAGTTGCATGGGGTGGGGAGTTTGAAGGAGCCACCAGGGCACGCTAAGCCCTGGTGGCTTAGCACCAGGACTGGGGATGGTGGAGCCTGGCCCTGGGCCTTGCCTTTATTCCCCCGGGGCGGGGATGCAGTTCAAGAAGTCTGAAGAAGATATTTCATCCTGGCACTTCCAACAGGAGTCTGAAGCCCAGGCCAGAAGCCTGGGAATTCTTTGGGCCCTTGAACTCAGTAATCCCTTGTTTTCTGGGCGAGGAGTTGACCTAACTGAACAGATGCTTGGACCCTCAGAGCAGGGATCCGAACACCTGCTGAAGTCAGTCTGGCCCGATGCTCGCTGGGATAATGAGCCAGCCCCCTCGGCCCGCTGGGTGGTGTGGAGGCTGGGGGAGACATGGGGGTGGCCGGGGGTCTGGGATGCTGATGAACAAGAGTTGGCACCTCTGCTGCAGTTACCCCATTTGGAGGACCTCTGTGCTTTTTTTTTCTTTTTCTTTTTTTGAGTTGGAGTCTCACTCTGTCACCTAGACTGGAGTGCAGTGGCCACTCCCAGCCACTGCAGCCTCGACCTGCTGGGCTCCAGCTCCAGCGATCCTTCCGCCTCAGCCTTCCAAGTAGCTGGAACTACAGGCACGCACTACCACACCCGGTTAGTTTTTGATTTATTGTAGAGATGAAGTCTTGCCAAGTTGCCCAGGCGGGTCTCGAACCCGCAGGCTCAGACAATCCACTCACCTTGGCCTCCCAAGGCGCGGGATTACAGGTTGAGCCACTGAGCCCGGCCGCTTTTTTATTTTTCTTAACGCCTGCTTGCCCCCACACCCTCCTAGCTCCCAGACCCTGCTGGGGAGACAATGCCTGGAGTCCGGCCAGTCATGGAGCAGGAGGAGGCGCTGAACAGCCCACTCGCGACTTCCTTCCCCGCCGCCCTGCCCTGCTCCTCCCTCCGTGGTCACAATGATGGGAGGAGAACCTGGTGGACTCAATGTCCCCAGCAGGGCCACCAGCCTAACAGGTTAGAAAAATCCTAAGGGAGGGCAAGTCCGGAGCCAGATGTTGTTGCCAAAAAGGCCAAGGAGATAGGCCGGGAATGGGGGAGGGAGGAGGGAAGGGAGGAGACTGAGGCCGGGTGAAGGCGGTCCCGCTGGAAAGAAGTGGCTGTGAGCGTCTGAAGGGCCTGAGCTCTGGGCAGCCCAGTGACAGAGGGGAGAGGGAGTGGGAGGGTGAGGACTGGGGCTCCCCAGACAGCCGGCGCGAAAATAGCGCGCTAGCCTGGGGAGCTAGGGTGGAAACAGGCCAGGGACAAAGGGGATGGCGGGGAACGGCGGGAGTGGGAGTTTACTGCTCCCTTGAGAGTGGCGGCCAGAGGTCCCTTCTCCCTTGGGAAAGGGGCTGAGGAGTAGGGTGGACTGGGCCTCGGGAGGGAGGCCCCAGAGGCGGCCTTGACTGCCGGTCTTCCCTGCAGCTGGAGAAGCAGGAGGTGGGTGGGGCCAGGGCTTACTGTGTGTGTGGGGGAGTCACTTCAGGAGTCCTGGGCTCAGGACTGGAGACGCAGATATGAGTATTTGCCCCCTTGGAGGTGCAGCAGTGAGGAAAGAAGATATGTGTGCACAGAGGTGGCCTCCAGTGTCCATACTGGGGCTTGGGGAGAGGCACCGATGCGGCCCCTGGGGAGGGCTTCACGGAGGAGGTGCCCCTTAAGCCGCATTGACAGATAAGGACAAGTAAGTGAGCCAGACCGGGCAGTAGGGGGACAGCGTAGGCAAAGACCCAGGGGCAGGAGAGGCACCCAAGCTTGGAGCCCTGGAGTGAGACACCACCATGGAGGGAAAGTGGGGTGAGAGGCGCCCAGAAGTGAGGCTGAGCCAATTATGGGGCTCCGACTGGCAGAGAGGACCAGACACCAGGGAGGCAGGAGAGCGTGGGGTGACATCCCAGGAGCTCGCGACAGATCCTGCCCCCGCCTCTGTGCCCTTGGACCTGGGCAGCACTTTCGTGCAGCTGCAGGCCACAGCCCCAGTCAGAGGGAGGAGGCTGAGTGACCTGTGCGGAGTGGGAGAGCAAAAAATTAAAACCTGGGTCGGGCGCGGTGGCTCACCCCTATAGCCCCAACCCTGTGGCAGGCCGAGGTGGAAGGATTGCTTGAGACCAGCCTGGGCAACACAGTGAGACCTGGTCTCTACAAAAAATAAAGGAAGAAAACTCCCACATCACCAGATTCCTCTCCTGGATGAGGACAGCGTCCCCTGCACACCCACAACTGCCAGGCAGCCTCAGATGGGAGCCTGAGAAGCCCTCCCGGGCTGGGTGATGGGAGTCGGGGCTAAGGAGGCTAGTGGGGACGCAGAGAGGGCAGAGGTGCAGGGCGTGGGGGAGCTAGGTTTGGGCAGTGATTCCCATTCGTCCCTGGACAGGGGCAGCCAACTACCTGGGAAGCCAAGGCAGGAGGATCACTTGAGCCCAGGAATTTGAGGCTGCAGTGGGCCGTGGTCATGCCATGGCATTCCAGCCTGGGCAACAGAGTGAGACCTTGTCTTTAAAAAAAAAAAACAAACCGGCCAGGCTCAGCGGCTCAGCCTGTAATCCCAGCACTTTGGGAGGCCGAGGTGAGTAGATTGCCTGAGCCCGTGGGTTTGAGACCAGCCCGGACAAATTGGTAAGACCTCGTCTCACAATAAATAAAAAAAAATTAGCCGGGCGTGGTGGCACGCGCCTGTAGTTCCAGCTACTTGGAAGGCTGAGTCAGAAGGTTGAGGCTGCCGTGGCCAAGAGGCGTGCCACTGCCCTCCAGCCTGGGTGAGAGTGAGACTCCAACTCAAAAGAATGCCAACTTTTTTTCAAGGACGCATTGGTGAGGCTTACTCTGTTTTGACGCCTGTGCAGTCCACATGTGCTCCAGAACTGGAAGGTGCATATCTGGGATTGGGGGTGGTGGGCAGGGTGGCATGTCAGGACTGACTGAGGGGTAGAGGGCCGGGGTGTGAGTCCACAGCCATATCCAGACAAAAGTCTGGGAGAGAGGTTTCAACACACTAAGTTGGGTGGGGGGCCTAGGCAGGCAAGGGCCCTCCTAATAACAGCAGAGGGGGTGGCTGCAGTCGGAGCGTCTGCCCCTGCACCTTTCTAGCCTGTCACCCTTCCTTGGGCAGCAGCAGCCTGAGCCCGGAGACCTGTCATGAGATGTCCCACCCCATCGGGGGGAACGGACTTTAGGACAGTCACAGCACTAGGGTGGCCAGAAGTCAGGAGGGATGCACGACCCAGCAGGGACTCCCATGACTGAAGCCTTGAGGAGCAGAGACGCAGACCAGAGGCCCAGTTCTCAAACCCAGCAGGACATGGCTCCTCCAACTCGTCACCCCTTGCCAGGCATCTGGGGGCCTGGGAGTTGACTGTAGGGAGCGCTGGGGCATCAGGGGTGGGAGGGTTCCCTTGGATGGGTCCTCAAGCCCCCTTCTCCACCCTCCCCTCCCGTGATTCCCCAGGAACGGGCACACTTGCCAACTAGGAAGTAACAGCCCCTCTGGGTACAATACACCAAACACGTCTATCCCACTGTCTTCTCCAGTCCTCGCTACAATCCTGTGAGGTACCAAAGGTCAGTAGAGATGTTTTCACAGAAGAAGAGACCAAAGCTCAGAGAAAGCACTTATTTGTTAGCACTTCTGTCTTGAGTCACACAGTTAGCGCCTGCACGAAGGGGGCGGGTAATCCAAGATCGCCGGGCTGCTGTGTCCCAGGTGGTGCGCCTGACCCCCCGGGGTGCACGATGCCCTTTAAGCCTTTTCACAGACGAGGCTCAGAGAGGTCAAGCGACATGCTTAAGCACACACAGTGTCGGAAATGGGGCTCAAATCCTGTCTGACTCCAAATCTAGTGCTCGCACCATGGAGCTGGCAGGAGGGCCTGGACCGGGCTGGGTTGGGCGGGGAAGTCAACGGAGGCCGATGGATGGCTGCTCAGAAGGGAGAGACAGGCCCCTGCTGTACAAAGAGGCAGGCTGTGTGCTCTTGCCTTTGCCTAGGCCATGCGGGAATCGTTGGTGACTTGGGAAAGATAGAGGTGCATCTCCCCTGGAGGCTCTGGGGAGCGGGGTGGGGCTGCAGTGGGGGCGGAACTGAGCCGGGTCCCTAGCCCTCCGGGTGTGGCGTCAGAGCTCGCCTCGAGGGCTGGGGTGCGGGGGGCATGCCTGAGGGAGGAGGGAGAGAGAGGCCCAGGTCTGAAAGGGGAAGGAAGGAGGCGGGCAGGGGACCCCACCGGCCACGCCCAGCAGGGACTCTCCCAGGCCCTGCTTCTGGCTGGGGACACCCACACACACTCTGGCGGTGCCCTGGGCAGATACCTGGACCAAGCCGGCTGTCCTGGAACCTGCCAGGGAAGTGGGCGGGGGCGGGCGGGGCTGCATGCCGGGGAGGGTGTTCGATGTGCTTCCAGCTCATTTGCATGTCCTAATTAACCACAAAGCGAGCCCCAGAGGCAGAATGAAGCCGGCAGCCTCTCTGCTTCCTTCCACCCGTCCACACTGCTGCCCGTCCCTGCACCCTCCTGCCCAGGTCCTGGGCCTCCCTGGTCGCCCTTTCCCTCCACTGCAGTAAAATAAACCCAGTCTATCATGGTCAACAGCAGCCCGGAGGGGAGGAAAAGTAAGAGCTGGGGGGCGGCCAGGGGTCCCTGAATCACCATCATCTTTCATGAGCAAAGTGTGACATAGTGGCTGAGGTGTCACATCGGCCCTGGCGAGACCCAGGCATAATTTCCCTCTAAGGAACAGTTCCTGCAGAGACGCGGATGAGATGGGAAGATAGGTCTGGTGGTTCCTTTCAACTTGGCTTTGGAGCAGAGGTGGGCGATCTGCGGGACTGCACAGAAAGCACAAGGCTGGGAGTCAGTCGGTACTGGCTCCATCCCAGCTCTGCTGCTGTGTGACCTTGGACTAGTTGCTTAACTTCTCTGAGACCGTCCGTGTAAAATAAGAGTAACAGCAACCACCCTCAGGGTGAAGGTGCCTGGCACCTGTGAAGCATTTCAGCAGTGACTGTTACTTCCAACTGTTTTGTTCTGCCCGAGTTAAAATACGTCTTCAATCTGAGTCTCTCCCGGCTAACTGGTGGTTAGAAGGCTGCATCCTTATTTTCCACCGTGTCCCCCTGAGACCAGGAGCTGGCTCCTTTCCATTGCTCTGTTCTTGGTTTCTGTCGCGACGCCTGGCATTGGAGTTTTGTTCAATTGATTGGAACCGCTGTGACTAGTCCACAGCACAGGTGAGTTGCAGGTGGAGGACCAAGAAATGGCTTGGCTTCCTATGGAATCGTCCAGACTTGCAGCTGGGGTCATCTGGGGTCTCTTGCTGGCTGGCTGGCTTCTCCACCACTGGCTGCCCCGGGCCCCTCCCCTCCTGAATCAGCAGGTGGAATCTTCACACACACAGTACACACACACAGATGCACACACAGAGACACACACACACCACCGCCACCAAGGCAGCCACAGTCAATGGCCCTTTACTCAAAGCTGAAATGTCAGACTTCTCTGGAGAGACACACAGGACTGGCCCAGACTGGCCCCTTCAGAAGTGCTCGCAGACTCCAGGGACAGGCAGAGAGGGAAGGACAGGGGTTTCGGAGCCAGGTCACCCTTGGTGCAAAGCTCGGTTCTTTCCTTGGCCAGCAGTCTAATCTGGGCGGCTGTGTGACCCCAGTGGACCTCCACTGAGGCCCCTGGTGAACAGCACTTCCCAGGGTCATTCTAAGTTGGCAAGAAACGTGCGGGCAAGAGATCTGCAAGACCTGGCAGACAGCTAGATAGCCAGAGAGACGGAGTGCCTCAAACAAGCAAAACCAGGGAGCATGGGTGCCTTTCCCTCCCGTATAAAGCTCCCCCCACGCAAAGCTAAACATCTGCCATTTGACTGCGTGGGAATCAAGGGTGGCCCTGAGCACCCCGGACTCAAAAGCTAAGCCCCTCCCTCCACGACCGCCCGGGTGGGGGTCCAGGAAGCAGGCGGGGGAGCCTCTCTTATTATTTGGCCCCTCCGATTTGCTGCAGTGCCAGGGGCAGGGAGGCATCCTGCCTCTAATTGCAGCTGTCACAGCCCGTCGGGCCGAGGGCAGGGCAGAGGCGTGTCCTCCGGGCGGCTCGGCCCAGACAGGGACCCACTTTGTCTTTTCCCAGCCAGCAGGCGCTCCTGCCGGAGTGGGAGGGACGGCGGCCTCGGGGCGGGCCCTCCCTCGGCCACGTGCCCAGAGCAGCTTTAGAAAAGCCAGGCGAGGCTGAACTGAGCTGCCTCTCCCCACTCCCCACCCCGCCCGGCCCCTCTAGGTGAGGAGGGAACTCAAGACCCGGCCCTGGATGGGGCTAGGATTTTTAAACCCAGTGGGCACGTTCACTGGGCTCGCCTAGCCTCACTGGTGAATTACATCATGACCTGCTCTGGTGGGAGTCAGTACAGGAGGCGGGCACTGGGGTAGGGTCAGGCTGTAAGTGCTGCCCGGCCAGTGTAGGGTCCAGCGTCCCCTCTGCAGGGGGCCCAGGCTGTCCTGCTCCCGCCAGCCATGTGTTCCTAGGCAGGTGGCCTACCTGGACTTGCGACCTCATCCGGAAGATGGGCTCAAGCCCGCACTGCTTGCCCACATGTCAGTGAGGCCAGGCGTCACACACGGGCAGGGCTGGGCCAGTGTTCTTCCTCCCTGGGTATTCAGGGAGACACGTGGCGTGTCGGGGCTTCCATAGAGCTCCTTACACATTGCACCTCATATTCGGCTCCGTTCTCAGGGTCCAGCGGTGGGCCCAAGACACAAAGGCAACAACGGGTCGGGCAGGGGTGAGGCTTGGCCTCAGAGCTGCTCCCAATCCCGGGAGGGCTGGGGTTCGGTCCTTGTGCCTGGAGCAGTGCTTTGCCAGGGAAGCGACCGCTGCGAGGTTGGGGGTACCAGGACGGGCCTTGACGAGGGGGCCTCGGGGGGCCCTGAGCCCCTTTCCAAATAGAATGTTCAACTGAGGACTTTGGGGGGAGTGGGGGAATGTCAAGGGGATTCCTGGTCTCCTCCCTCTGCCGGCCCCACTGTCACCACCCGCCCCAAGGTGAGTGTGACACACACACACACACACACACACACACACACACACACACACGCTGTCCGGGAACTCTCACCTCCCCAGCCAGCCGGCCCTGCCCCAGCCTCTCCCAGCCACATTCCCCTCGGCCCTCAGCCACAAACTCTGGCACCCCCTTCCTTCTTGGGCAAGGAACTTGGAGTTGGACTTCCGAGGCCCCATCATCGCCCGCCCTCCCTCCTCCCCAGGGGCCCTGCGCTGGGACCTGGCCCTTCCCGGTGCAGCCAACTTTCTGTCTCTAGGACTCAGACCCAAACAGCCGTGTTGACGTCAAAGCCCGAGGGCGAGGGCTCCAGGGCCTTGGGGCAACTGGGGGGGTGACCCTCCCCCCGCCTGTGCTCCCCCGAGCCCGGGAAGGGGCAGTGTCCAGAGCCCTTGGCATGGCTCCGCTTCTTGACCTTCTGGGAGCGGCCGGCTCGGGGCTCGGGGGTCACGGGGGTCACCCAGCCCGGCTTCTCCTTCAGCAGCCGGTCGCGGTCGGGCCGCACGCTGCGCAGAAACTTCCTGAAGATGTTGGCTGTCAGGGCGAACCTGCGGCCCAGCTCCCGGGGCTGGCCCTTGTCGCCTCTGGGCTTGCCCGGGCCGCCAGGCTCGGCCCTGTCGCCGCCCTTCTCCAGTTCCGGCAAGTCTAGCCAGTTGCCCACCAGGTCTGCAAACACGTTGTCCCCTAACACCAGCGGCTGGCGGTTCCGGCCCCGGGACATCAGCGTGGAGGTCCAGTCGTCCGGTTCCACCCGCTCGGGCCCCGGCCGGGCACAGCCATGGTGCGGCGGCTGCGTCCTGGGCAGGGGGGCCGCGGCCCTCCCACGGACGCTCCCGGGGGATGGAGACTTGGCACCGCCGCCAAGGGAAGGCTGAGCGGAGGAGGGGCAGGCCGTGGGCCTGGCGGGACCCCCGCCGCCCTCCCATCCGGGGCGCTCAGGCTGCGTCCTGGGGCTGGCGGGGCCCCCTCCGATCTCCAGCTTCTCCAGCGCCGCCTGCACCTGCAGCAGCTTGAGCTCCTGCAGCGCGCCCATCATGCTGTTCATCTGGTCCTGCAAGCCATCGCCCACCTCCTTCATGGACACCTGCCACGGAGAGACAGCACAGGGCCCGTGAGCAGGCAGGGTCACCCCTCGCAGCCTGGGCCCGGACCCCCGCCCAAACACACAGTCCCGGGCGCCCGGCCGGCACGAGCCCCACCTCCCAGTCAAATTTCTGTCTCTAGGACGCAGACCCAAACAGCTGTGTTAACGTCAGAACCCGAGGGCGAGGGCTCCAGGGCCGTGGGTCAACTTGTGTGGGGACCCACCCCCTGCCTGTGCTCCCCGGAGCCCGGGAAGGAGAAGTGTCCGGATCCCTTGGGTCACCCGGCGGGTCACAAGCCCAGCCTCATCACAGCTAGGATGGGGCAGACCAGTGCCGGGCGAAGAAGATGACATTGGTGGCGGCTGACTAGCTGAGGCAGGCATCGCCCCAAGCTACATATATATGAATCCATATTCATTTTTATA
>CAUYQG010083923.1:0-12538 GCA_963574415.1 Tarsius wallacei
ATAATTGTTCAAGGTCTGCTTATGAGTGAGAACATATGGTACTCTGTTCTTTGTTTCTGTGATACATCACTGAGTATGACAGACTCTAAATCCCTCCAAGTTGCTGCAAAGTCCATATGTTTGTCCTTCTTTATGGCTGCATAATATTCCATCAGTATATTACCACATCTTAAAAATTAAAAACAAATCTTCAGGAATCCACACAACAAAATCAAGACATTTACAAAGTGAAAGGTAAAACAAGAATCAGACAATTTCCACTGTGGCTCTCTATTCTTAAAGACAGTAATGTCTAGAAAATTCTGAGGGAAAATGGAACTGAAGAGTATTATACTTGGTCAATTTGCCCGTTGTCTATAAAAGAGCTGGAAAGTGTTCTCAAGCAGTCAAGTACTTAGAAAAATAGTGACATGGCTTTGTTGGAAAAACAAAAATAATGTCAATTAAATCTGGATAACAGAAAAAAATCAAAATTTAAAAACCAAAGAGATTAAAGCCATGGTTTTAGAAAAATGTGATGTATTCTACATCCATTAAATATAGAAATATTAAAACTGAAGAAACCATTGCAGACTAGATTGTCAAGTGACAGACCTTAACAAAATTTATTTTTTAAAATTTTTTAACGAAACTGCAGCAGGAGAGGGGGTGGCAAAGTAGGATGTTGTGTAAGAGTGGATTTCTTCCTCAACATTTTTGAAATCTTCCTTTTCAATGTTGGAAGGAGGTTTTAGAAACTAATGTCTCCTGTGACAATAAAACACTTATTTAAAAATAGAGATCCCCTCAGTTTCACCTCAGTTTCTTTTTATCCTACTGGAACCAGATAAAAATTAAATGGGATATACTTTTAAAATGACATATGTAGCATGATCCTTTGTAAATAAAATATTTCACCTATCTGGCTTTCTTTCTACATAAGCATTAATGGATATCTGTTATGATAGACAGTAATGTCAAAAATGCTGATTTCTGTATAGTAGGGAATTCAAATAATTTTTACTATCTTCTTTTTATCATTCTTTATTACCTTGATTTTTATGAATATGTACAATGTTTTTCAAAAGAAGTTATTATACTAAAAAAATCAAGAGTGCATTATCTTAAGCTTATTTTAAAATTAACTTAGATCAGTAATTTCACTTCTAGGAATTAAGTCTGCATATCTCTTTGCCTACTTATGCCTGCAGTATCATATATACACGTCTATTCATTGTGACAAACTTAATAGAAAACTGCTAAATTATGGTATATCTGTACAGTGAAATGTTATGCATTCTTTAAAAATAATGAAGTACATTTAAATATGGTGATATGGACAATCTCCAAGATATGTGTCATCTTATCCAATTCAACTGAATGTGAGTGCAGTATACTTCCTTTTCAGTCAGAAAGAAAATGAAAATTATATATACTCACACATATACCTACAGTGGCTGGTAGTAGATGACAGAAAATATGTGTTGACATGCACAAAATTTGTCAACAGCAATTGCATCTAAGACGAAGGACTAGGAAGCCAGAATGGAGAATTATTTTTTATTTTATTTCCTTTTGTATAACTTACATTTTTATTCCATCCATTGGTTGCTTTCTCTCTTTGGGAGAAATCAGTTTTTTAAAAACAAACAAACAAAAAAAAACTTCACTCATGATTTTGTTGTTCAACCCCTTTATTTTATGGACAAAATAGCAAAGACTGGAGACCAGGGTAGGTGGCTTGAACTCATTCACATAGTTAACTGGAAATTATAAAAGTTGCAACTCAACTAAGCAAGATTTCTGGGGCAACCTGTAGCATGTTCGGTGAAACCAAAATCTGGGAGAGTAAACGAGTGTGCTTACGGTATCTATTATTGTCATCCAAAAACTAACATACTTGTGGGTGATGGAAAATGCACCGATGGTGTTTACCTAGTTTACTCTCGGTAGGCTCTTAAAGATCAAGTTACCAATGTCCTGAAAAAATAATAATAATAATATAAATGAGAGCCCATGAATGAAGAAGAATCATCCCACGGTGTGGTTTTGGAATGCTTCCCTTGGACGTTTACCCTCATGCTTCAACAAATTCAGAGACATCCCAAAATTCTAACATAGAGTATGTTCAAGTGTCGTGTTCTGAGAAGCATTTTAACACACGCATTTCACATGTACACCACAGATAAATCAACATGATTTCTAAAAATCATTAGCTGTCTAAATTCCTGTGAGTTCTCTACCAAATCTTTGCCTGAAAATAGACAACGTAGTGTCATTTTTTGTTTGTTTTTTTTTAAAAAAAAAGAAAGAAGAAAAGGGTATGATTTTGCTTGAATTTTGACTCTGTCTTTTCCTAATTAAATAATCTTGGGCATGTCTGTCTCTAGCCTTCAGATTTTAGTCTTTAAAATGAGAATAATATTTTCAGTTTCTCAGGACTGTGGAGAGAAATGAATGAAATGATACAGGTCAAGTGCCCAAAACAGGCTGTGTCCAAAGTAGATACAAATAAAAGGGGACCCAAAAAAGTCAGAATTCATTTAAAAATTGTATATTTATTCTTACATGTTTAAACTTCAGTCACCTTCAAGGAATTCATACTCTCCACTTGATGCAATACACCTATCAAGTCACTTTTTCCACTGCTTAAACAGTTTTTGAACTCGTCAATTTTGATGCCTTTTAGTGCTTCTGTCATTTTTTGTTCCACATAGGCAAAATATTTCCCTTTGAGGGCTTTTTTCATCCAAGGAAACAAAAAAAGTTACTTTGGTGAAATTAGGTATATAGGGAGTCTATATAGTGTATAGGCACACGGGGATCATGCTGTTTTTAGTCCAAAACCACTGAACACTCAGCATGATATGGGCAGTTGTGCACGTCATCACCCATCTCAAAATGGGCAAATGTGTTGAAACAACCTTCAAAAAAAATTCACTGAAGCTGAACACAGCCTCTCACAACAATGGCATACTGATGCTGATGGGTTCCTAGACCACTTACTTAGCAAGGGAAGCCTTCCTACAAGGAACCCACCCTCCAAAAGATAATCCCGGTGTTTTTTGGGTCCCCCCCAGGAATGTTAATTTCCTTCTCCCTCCCTCCCTAGATGAAAATAAGTTTAAAGGAATGTAGACATGTATGCTTAAAGAAAAATATGTATATTGAATAGGATTTGAAAGAAATCAGCCTAAAATGGAGATGAACTAAAATTATGAATGTGGTCATTTAGTGAATTGAAATTAAATACACTTCATCTCAATGAAGTCAGTGCTATCAACAGAAAGAAAGGGGAAATGCTTGACTGCATTCTCATGTATTTCTTGTTCTTATATTTGCTGCTTCGCTTATAATTATCAAATACTAATGAGGAAAAGTGATTTGGAGTTGTATAATTAAAATGAAGAAAAGGTAATTTTAGGCAAAGTATGTGGAAAGTGTTTCGATAATGAGATTGAGACACAAGTATTTTCTAGAGAAAATAATTGAATCTCTATAATTTGAGACACTAAAACTAAAGTATCTCTAAATATCAAATGTGTGCATTCATATTAAAGCTAATACTCCAATGTAATTTTCTAATATGAAGCAGCTGATATTCAATAAAATCCCAACATTTGTACATTAAATTTTTGTATATAAGGCACATATATTGAGCAGTACGTAAGGGCATACATTATATATAGATATGTGCATACATTTTTATGCTTATTAATTCCTTAATATGTGATATCCTAGGCTCAGTAAGCCAAAGTGTGTGCGCATTTGCGTGGCACACAAAAAAAATATAATTATATCATGCTACATCTATCTGTATATTCAATGCAGCATCCCAAAGGACTAATCAAAGTCTTATTTGTATTGAGCTGATAAACTAGTGAGAAAGAAACTCATACACCTAAAGACAAAAATATAAGTGAAAATATAGGACAAAAAAGGAGAAGCACTGAGTTTAAATTAAAAATAGAATTGTTTGTCTTTAATATGTTACTTTGGGGGTATGATATCCAGTGGTTATCATAGTGATGTGATGCAGAAGACTTGCTTTTGAATCCTATCACAGTTGAGTGGCCAGAATTAGACTCCTTTACAGGAATTGAGGAAGCAGACATGAAGGAAAGTTGATGTCAAGTTGTTAACATGGGCAATAATTTTTTCAGCAAAATTTGATTAGGTACTAAGTCAATGAAATTCACTGCCAGTATTTATTATAGGAGATAAAACATAGAAATCACAGCACATAACATCAACACTTGATGTCAACAATTCTTGTTCATAAAGAACTATGATAAAGGTGCACAGAGTGAAAAGGGTCATGGGGCATGTCAACAAAATACTATTCAAATTTAGAAATGGAGAAGATCTTTAAGAAATGAGATACGACCGGGCAGGGTGGCTCACCCCTATGATCCTAGCACTTTGGGAGTCCTAGCACTCACGGATTCGAGCTCAGCCCGGACAACTTGGTGAGACCTCATCTCTACAATAAATGAAAAAATTAGCCGGACATGGTGCCACGTGCCTGTAGTTCCAGCTACTTGGAAGGCTGAGGTAGAAGGATCACCTGAGCCCAGCAAGTCAAGGCTGCGGTAGCCGTAAGCAACACGCCACCACACTCCAGCCTGGGTTACAGAGTGAGACTCTGACTCAAAAAAAAAAAAAAAAGAAAGAAAGAAAGAAAGAAGATACAGAAGGGAACTGCAAAAGACATATACTGTAATTTTGTCTTGGTCACAAAAATGGGGAGGATTTTACTCACAAAAATAAGGAGAATACAGTAGAAAACATAAAATACAAAGGATAGTAAAGAGAACTAATGGCAGATAAAATGAGATGAGAGAAAAACATAAAGTTGCTTTGCTGCCAATATTTTTAAAAATTGATTACTCTGCTACCAAAGTGGAGCCATTGAAGATTTCCTTAAAATTACAATTGCAAGAACTTTAGGAAGATTATTCTGATAATAGAATGATAGTCTGGCTAGGGGAATGAAGTTTAGAAGTAGGATTAGATAAAAGACTTCTATGATTATTCATAAGACAGGAAACAGTGGCCTGAAGTAAGGCCATGGCAATGAAAGGTAGCTGACTGGTGTGAGAGATGTTGCAGTGATCGAATTTGGGAGGAAATAAAAACAACTTGAATGTGGAAGCAAAGAAAAAAAAGAGAAATCAAAGATGACACAAGGACTTTAAGTTCCAGCCATGAGAGAGTAAAGGGATCCAGATTTATCTTTCTGCCATACACAACCAGAAAACTGAACAAAATATATGAAACAACAATTTTCAGACATCATACAATTGGCAGAACTGGATTGTAATCTTGGGGGGGAAAAAAAAGACAGAAAAAATAAGGTGAGTCTTTCAATTACACTGGCATTCTGCCTGGAAGTAATCTGCAAACCCCTGGCCCAGGGAGAGGAAATTCAAGCAGAGTGTCATAGCATTGCTGAATTGAAGAGACAGATATCACAGCTCAGGGTGGCAGATGTAGTTAAAAATTGTAAGACAGAATATCAGAGAACAGAAAGCTACACAGAGAAAGAGCTCTAGAAATGTGAATAGTGTCTTCTTGAGCCTTTGGCTGAAAACTGATCTGTGAATGTATAGGATAAAGCTCTTCAAGAACAACTTATGGGGAAAAGACAATTACCATGAGGTTATAAGATTTTTTAGAATTCCAAGAGCACACATAAGGGTCAGGAATGGTTTCCTTTTCCATTAGTTAGAATGAAAACAGAGCATTTAATATATAATTCAGAAGATATCCAAAAAAGACTACATCTTAGAAAAAAAAGCCTAATTTACTCCTAAAGTATAGGCTAATCTTGACATACATAGCCTTAAAAATATTAGAGTGTTGAAATAATTCAATTGATCTATAAGAAGCTTAGGTACCTGCCAGAACAAAGTCTAGTATTCTTTAAAGAAAAATAATAAAATCCAGTACCCCAAAATACAAATTCATAATGTTCCTCATTAAATCAAATATTAAGGTAGGTGAAGAAATCAGAAGATATGACCCATACCAAAAGAAAGACTAGGCAATAGAAACAGAACCCAAAATGACAAAGATGACAACTAAATGGATAAGGAATTAAAGCAGCTGTTGCAAATATACATCATGTACTCAAGGGATTTAAAGAAAATCATCTACATAAAAAATTAAGTAGAAGATATAAAAAAAACTAAATGGGACTTCTAGAAATAAAAAGTGCTAAATCTGAAGGGAAAAATTTACTAGATAAAATTGACAGAATATTAGGCACTGCAGAACAAAAATAAATAAATGAACTTGATGATATAACAATATAAACAATTCTAAAGTTAACATCAAGGAAGTAAAAGAGAAAGAGGAAAAGACTCTCTATGACCAGAGAAAAAACATCAAACTATCTAAGATATGTATCATTGGAGTTCCAGAGGTAGGTAGAATGAAGGGTCAAAGAAAACATACTTTTTTTTAATGAACGATAATTGTTCCAAATTTGGTGAAAATTCTAAACCCACAACTCCAAGAAATTTACAAAAAAAAAAAAAAAAAACCCTTAGCTAATTAGAGAGTGAGAACAAAAGCCAAGACACATCACAATCAAATTGTTGAAAAACAGTGCGAGGAGAAATACCTTAAATGAGTAAGAGAAAAACATCACGTTTTTTAAAAGAAACAACAGATAACACCAATAGCAGATTTTTTTTTTTAATCAGAAACTATGAAAGGCAGAAACTAGTTTAGAAACGGAAAGAAAAAGCTGTCATCTCAGAATGTTAAACACAGTATAATATATTTCAGAAATAATGATGAAATAATAACTATAAGAAAAATACAAACAGAGAATATTTTACCAGCAGATCTTTGATACAAAAAATATTAAAGGGGATTCTTCAGGCAGATGATACCAGATAAAAATTGACTTTACAAAAAGGAATGGAGAGCAGTTAAAAGGATAGATTTGTGGGAAAATATAAATGGCTATTTTTTCTGTTTTTAAAAAAATGTCTTTAAAGCAGAAACGGCAAAAATTCACAATCAGGTTTATAACATATAAAGATGTAAAATGTATGGCCATAATAGCACAACAGACAAGATTGGGAGATTGAAGTTTACTGTTGTAAGATTGTCGCATTATATGTGAAGTAGTATGTAACATAACATGATTTGGAGATAGATCGTGATATGTGAAAAATGTTTTTTGTAAACCCTAGAGCAACTGCTAAGGGAGGCTGATAAGCCAATAATGATAATAAAAATGGAACATTAAAAAATAAGCAAAATAATAAGCTAAAATGGGAGAAGACGAAATCTTAAAAAAAAAAACAGATGGAGTAAAGATAATAGCTTCTAACCTGACCATAACAATAATCACATTAAAAATAAATGGTCTAAACTCCCTAATAACAAATGATGCAAAAACTGAAAGAATTGAATCGAGAAATAAAAAAATACATAATTACAGTTGGAGGTTTCTGCATACCTTTCTCAGCAATTTATAGAAAAACTTGACAGAAACTTCAGTAAAGACATGGGAGACTGGAGCAAGACTTTCAACCAAGTGAATTTAATTGACATTTATAGAACATTTCACCTGGGCCATAAAAATAAAATAAATAAAAGAAATGAAATCATGCAAGTATGTTCTCTAACATAATGTAATTAGTTAGAAATTAGTAACAGAAAGATATCTGAAGATATCTTTGAAAATTTGGCAATTAAACAACACACTTTTAAGTATGCTATAGTTCAAATAACATCTCAAAAAAGACATAAGAAAGTATTTTGAATAAAAGAAAATGAAAAATACAACATGTCCAAATTTATAGACAGCAGCTAAAGAAGTGCTGAGGGAAATGTATAGATTTATATGCTTATATGAAGCACTTAAGAAGAAGAGTCTCAAACTAATGACCTAAATTTTCACCTGAAGAAAATAAAAAAGAGCAGATTAAACATAAAGTTAGCAGAAGGATAATGAGCTAAGAGTAGAAATTAATAACATAGAAAATGGACAAACAGTAGAAATGAGTCAATGAAGCCAATGGCTTGTAATCAAAATATTATACTTTATATTAAATATATATTTCATATAATATAAAATATATAATATTTTCAGATGATCAGGAAAAAAGACATAAATTATCAATATTGGAAATGAAAAGGGTGGCATTACTACTGATCTTATAACCAGTAAAAGGATAATCAAAAGCTTCATATTAACAACTTCATGTCACTAAGTTTGAAAAAATAGCTGAAACAGATAAATTTCTTTAAAGATGCAAATTGAACTCCCTCAAGAAGAGATAGAATACTTAAAAATTACTACATTAATTTGGAAACATAATTCAAAATGCAAAACCTTCCAAAAATAAAACTTCATCCCAGATAAAATGATGGTAAATTATTTAAAGCATTTAATGAGCAAATAGTACCAATCTCACATAAACTCTTTGAGGAAATGGAGAGAGAATAGTTTCCAACTCATTTTATAGGACTGTCATTAAACTGACGACAAGTTAAGACATAAACATCACAAAAAAAAAAAACTAAAGAAAAAAAATTCCTCATGAACATGTGCACATACACCTTTAACAAAATACTAGCAAATTGAATCAGCATTGCATAAAAAAGATAATACTGATAACACTTTATGACAACTGTAGTTTATCTCAAGAAAGCAAGTTTAGTATAACATTTAAAAATCAGTCAATATGATGTACCTTATTTATAGGATGAAACACAAAGCATAGACAATCTCAATGGATGCAGCAAAGCATTTGACAAAATTCATGATAAAAGCTCTCAAAAACTGTGAATATGAAAAAAAAAATTTCCACAATCTGATAAAGAATATGTACTAAAAAAAAAAAATCCTATAGTTACCATTATAGTACAACTAATACTGGATAATTTCCTCCTAAGATTTGGAACAAGGTAAGGATGTCTACTCTCATCAGTTTTATTCAGTGTAGTACTAGAGATCTTAGCCATTGCAATAAATCTAGAAAAGATAAAAAGAATTCAGGTTGGAAATAATATGTAAAACTTCTTTATTTACCTCTCCTGACTATGTAAAAAATTCTAAGGACTCTGTGAGAGAGTTACTAGAAATAAGTGAGTTTAGAAAGATAGTATACAAAGCCAATATATAAAAATTAATGAAATGTTTATGTTTTCTTGGGAAACATTTAGAAATCACATTTTATAAAAGTTTTTAATGGCATCAAAAACATTCAATTCTTTAGAATAAATTCAACAAACTGTGCAAGACTTGTACACTAAAAATCACAAAACACTACTGAGATATGGTAAAGAGGACAAATAAATGAAAGATACATAATATTCATGGGTTGAAAACCTTAGTTTTACAAAAATGAAAAGTCTTTTCTAGTCAATTTATAAATTCAACACAATTGCAAACAAAATGCAAACAAATTTTTGTAGAAATTGAGAAGATAATTCTAAAAGTTATAGACAAAAACAATTTATCCTAGGTTTGCAAGGCTGATTCAACATTTGAAAATCAGTTAATGTATCCATCACATTAACAGACTAATGGAGAAAATCACAGATTCATATCAATTAATGCAGAAAAATCCCTTCACAAAATGCAATACTCATTCATAACAAAAACTCTCAGTAAACTAGGAATAGAAAGAAATTTCCATAACTTGATTTTTAAAATCTAAGGCAAAGAAAAAGAAAAAAATCCTAAGCTAACATCATACTTAATAGTGAGAAGCTAGAAGCTTTCCTACAAAGATCAGGAGCAAGGCAAGAAGACCCCTCTCACACCTTTTCAACATTATACTGAAAGTTTTAGCTTATACAAAAGACAGGAAAAGAAAATAGAGACACACTGATGGGGGGAAAAAAGTAAAACTGCTTTTGCTTGCAGATGACATGATTGTTTATGAAGAAAATCCAAAAGAACTGACAAAAACTATTGGAACTAATAATTGTTTTAGCAAGAATCTAGGCTGTAAGTTAATTATACAAGTCAATCACTTTTCTGTATACCAGCAATGAACAAGGGAAATTGAAATGAAGACCACAATAACATTTACATTCACACCCCCAAGAATACTTAGATATAAATCTAAGAAAACATGTACAAGATCTATATGATAAAATCTACAAAACCCTGAAAAACAAAAATAAAAAAACTAAAGAAATTGAGAGATATTCTACAGGAAAATTCAATAATATCAAGATGTCAACTCTTCCTAATTTAATCTACAGATTATGTAATCCCAGTGAAAATCCCAGAAATTTGTCTTATAAATATCAAAAAACTTATTTTAAAGTTTATATGGAGAGGAAAGTTACCCAGAATGGTCAATGCAATATTGAAGGAGAAGAACAAAGTAGGAAGACTGATGCTACCTGACTTCAAGATTCACTATAAAGATACAGTAATCAAAAGAGTGTGGTACTGGCTTAAAAATTTTTAAATAGGCCAATGGAATAGAGACTACAGAAATAGACCTGCATAAACATAGTCAACTGATCTTTGACAAAAAAGCAAAGGCAATACAATGGAGAACAGGTAATCTTTTCATCAAATGATGTTGAAACAACTGAACATTCACATGCAAAAAAGAAAAAAATGAAGGCAGACACAGACCTTACCCCCTTCCAAAAGATCCCAGACCTAGACATAAAATACAAAATATAAAACACCTAGAAGATAACAGGAGAAAAAATAGATGACCTTGGGTTTGGCAGTGACTTTTTACATTCGACACCAAAGACACAACCCATCAAAGAAAAGATAGATAAGATTTAATTAAAATTTAAAATCTCTACTTTTTGAAAGACACTTTCAAGATAATAAAAGGACAAAAAGGGCAAGCCACAGATTGGGAGAAAATATTTGTAAAAGATATATCCGGTAAAGTACTACTATTCAAAATATACAAGGTCTCTTAAAACTCCACAATAAGAAGACAAACAACTTGATTAAAAAACAAGTCATATGGGGGGGCACACCTCATCAACAAGGGTACCTGCATAATGAACTTTTGTATACCTAACCCTGAATTGTACCCCGTATCTTCTTTTGTACTCCATATCTTTAAAATAAAAAATTTTTAAAACAACAAGCCATAGGAATTAACAGATGACTACCAAAGATGATATGCAGATGGAAAATAAGCATATGAAAAGATGCTCCAGACTATATATCATCAGGGATGTGCAAATTTAAACAACAATGAGATACTACTCCATAGCTATTAGAATGGCCGACATCCAGACACTGACAACACCAGTTGCTGGTAAGATTGTGAAGCCACGGGAACTCTCATTCACTGCCAGTGGGCATGCAGAACAGCAGAGCCACTTTGAAAGACAGTGTGGGAGTTTCTTATGAAACTAAACATACTCTTACTATACAATCTGACAATCACACTCCTTGGTATTTACTTAATTGAGTTGAAAACTTATGTCCACACAAAAACTAGCCCATGAATGTTTATAGCAGCTTTATTCATAATTGGTAAAATTTAGAAGCATCCAAGATGCCTTTCAGTAGGTGAACAAACAAATAAACTGTGTTATACCCAGACAATGGAGTATTGTTCAGAGCTGAAAACAAATGTGCTATTAAGCTACGAAAAGACATGGCAGAAACAAATGCATACTGCTACGTGAAAGAATTCTATCTGAAAAGGCTACATGCTATATGATTCCAACTATATGACATTCTGGAAAATACAAAGCTATAGATGACAGTAAAAAGATCAGTGGTTGTCAGGAATCCACAGAGAGGGAAGGATGAATTGCTTGAGCACAAAGGATTTTTAGTGAAACTGCCGTGTGATACTATAATGGTGAATACCTGTTGTTATAAATTTGTCAAAACTCGCAGAATGTACAATACCAAGAGTGAACTCTAATGTGAACTATGGACTTTGGGCAATAAGGATGTGTCAGTATTGATTCATTGTTGAAAAAAAATTATGGGATGTTGATGACGGGGGAGGCTATGAATGTGTGGGGTCAGAGAGTATCTCTGTAGTTTCCTCTCAATTTTGCTGTGAATCTAAAAATGCTCTTTTAAAAAAAGTCTAATTTAAATATTTTTTAAACCAAAACTTTTGAAAAGAAAATCATAATAGTAAATAGAAAAATTGCTCAGGTGCCCATTTTAATGATTTGACTATTATGAATGTATAATTTCTTAATATCAACAATTAAATCATTAAAAGAGCACACTGTGATCCCACTAGAAAACCATTTGAATGGCTCAAATTAAAAATACCTTTAGGCCAGGTGCGGTAGCTCAAGCCTATAATCCCAGCACTTTGGGAGGCAAAGATGAAAGGATTGCCTGAGCCTGCGTGTTCGAGACCAGCCTGGGCAACATGGCAAGACCTCATCTCTACAATAAATCAAAAAATTAGTCAAGTATCATAGTGCACTCTTGTAGTTCCAGTTACTTGGGAGGCTGAGGCGGACAGATCGCCTGAGCCCAGCAGCTCGACGCTGGGGTGGCTGTGAGCGTGCCACTGCACTCCAGCCTGGGCAACAGAGTGAGACTCTGACTCAGAAAAAAAAA
>CAUYQG010083924.1:0-14258 GCA_963574415.1 Tarsius wallacei
AAATTAGTAAAAGTAAAGGAATAACAAAAATCAAAGCAAAAGAAAATTACAGCTAAAGAAAAAACAATACAGAATATCAGTGAAATGAATGTTGGTTTTTTAATCTGATATCTCAAAATGATAAATATTTAGCAAGACTAAGGGAAAAAAAAGAAAGTACGTCTAATAAATACAGTCAGAAATGGAAAAAGAGACAAAAATCTGAGATAACAAAAATATAATGAATGAATCCCTGGACACATACAACCTAACAATAGTGAATGATTAAAAAATAGAACTCCAAGGTTGAAGCAAGTTGGCCAACTTTTAGCAGCTGGTGTTCTTCTCTTCCACAGAGAGGAGCCAAAAATAGAAAGCAAGTTGCCATACTCAAAGCAGGGCATGGAGGAATTTACCTCTAGGACTCACAGGGAAGATAGGCCCCAGGGAGGAAGATTGTGTAACCAGACAGGACAGCCTGCCTACAAGGACTGGGTTCCAGAGGCAAAAAGGAATTTCCTAATGTGGAGAAGTGCTGATCGACAGAACAAGAAACCTCACAGGCCCAACTGCCTCTGCTGCTGTCAAGGGAAAGCCTCTGTGACCTACTGACATGGAGGTACACCCAAGTCCCTCAGGCCACCAAACCCTGCACAGATCAGTGCCAGTTACAGTAGGACAAAGGAGTCCAAAAGCCTCTCTGCTGAGGGACAGGAACATACTCACCCATGCTACTGGAATTCCCAGTCTAGAGAGGAAGTCAAATAGCAGGGAAATTGAGTCCTCACCATAGCCTGCAGATCCCAAAAAACAGGAGTAGTCAGGAGACAGAGCAACTTTTGCCCTCTCCCATCATGACACATTTGACCAGGTATTGATTGTGGGGTACCAGCCACCAGATATGCCCCCTCCTGTCTTTGAGGTTGGAGTCAGTCCTTTCTGCTGCCAAAATAGGTAGGAAAAGATAGTGACCAGGGTGCCCAGTGGCCTCCATCGTCCTGGCCACTCCCCACAGCCGTGGCACTCCAGGTCTCAGCATCAGAAAACAGCAGGTTCTTTTCAGGCAGCTGACCGTGGCACAGTCTTTTTATCAATATAATTTGAAATTTTTCTCTAGAGATATTACAAACTCAGTTGCATATTTGCATTAAGTATGGTCTCTTCCAAATATTGAATTTTTTATTTTCTTTTTTAAGTACAAGAGTACAGAAAGTTATAGAACTTCCTGAATTATTTCAGCAAATATCCCCATGTAACCAGGGTCTAGATCAATAAACAGAATATCAGCTCCTTCCAGAATGCTAACCTCTTTCAGTCATTCTTCCCTAAGAATATATAATTGGAATAATTAAAGCTTCCATTGTACTTATTTTTTTGCACAAATTCTTATGAGATAATATCACAAGGTCTCAATTGAGCTCTATCTGAGATGTTTGAAGTATGTTTTAAATATTTTTATTTTAAAATTGTGGGGCACAGTTAAGGGTTAGGTATACAAATATTCACTGTGCAGGTACCCTTGTTTCTTTGAAGTATTCTCTTCTTATGATTTAAGTTCTATTCTGTGTCCATGGTGTGAGTCTGCAAATGTCCTCCTGACCAATGCTACCCTTCATTCCCTTTCAACTGCATCTGGTCTGCTCACCTGAAAAAAATACTGAATGTTGCTTAGAATCTGAATTTAACTCAGGAGGTTACAAAATACATTGTGATTACAAAACAATGGACATATCTTATCAAAATACAATATATTTAATGATTAATGTCAAAACATGATCATTCAACAAACTGCAAATGCAGAAAATAGTATTCATCATACTACGTATTACCAAGACAGTCTTGAAGTCATGAATTCCTTAAGTGTTTGCTAGTCCGGGAAGGACTTAATTTCACCTCCATTGATGAATCTTGTTTGTCAGAAAAGGAGATTCTTGGCTGGAATTTATTTTATTTGAGAATATTGTAAAAGGGCCCCACACTCAGTCTTGTAGAGTTTCTGTTGAGAGGTCTGCTGTTATTCTAATGGGTCTCTCTTGGTAGGTGTCCTGATCATTCTCTCTAGTAGTTTTTAATACAGAGGGTGCCAAAGAAATTTTTTTCTTTCTTTTAAGAGAGAAAAATCCATATTAAAATTGTAATACTCAGTTTATAACAATAACACAAGATGAATATAAGTCACATTTGACTTCTGCAATTGCAAGATGTGCTCCAAGTGTTTGTCATCAGCATCCAGACACTTCTGATTACGGCGAACTACTGTAGGACTTGCTGTTTGAGGCCTCCCAGATCTTCTCTTGTGCACATCACACACAGTACCATGCATCTCAAACTTATCACGAATGATGCAGCTGTTAGGCATGTTGGAGGTTCTGTCAGATACTCATGCCTACATTGTTCTTGTACTTCCACAATGTTCTCAAATTTCAAATACCACTTCAAAGTGGTGTTGCACTCCTCAAATGACAATCGTGCATCTGCCATTTTCTTTGACTGTTCTGCCTGTCATGTGCTGGTGTTAGCACTCATTTGAATAATATCATTTTTTGAGTGAATGTCATACTACACATTGCTACTGTAATGCAATTCAACTTCAAAAAGTAATACATAGATAACATCTCTTAAAATGTGTATACTTTTTTTGGCACTCCTGATATTCATTTAATATAACAACAATGTGACATCTTACAACAGGGACGATAGTCTCATATAGTATCTTGCAGGGGTTCTCTGGATGTCTTGTATCTTCATGTTGACACCTCTATCCTGCTGGGGGAAGTTTTCACAGATTAAGTCTGCAACTCCCATCTCCAGAGTGCTCTACTTTCTATTTTTCCCTCAGAAATGCCAATTTGATGCATATTTGGTCTCTTTACATAATCCTGTTACTCCCAGAGGCTTTGCTCATTTTTTGATATTTTTCTCTAATTTTGTCTGCCTGGGTTCTTCTAGGGATTGGTCATCAAGCTTTGAAGGTCTTTCCTCTGCTAGGTCAAGCCTGTTGTTATGGCTTGACTGGGTTTGATATTCGTGAAGCAACCTCTTCATTTCTAGGAGCTAAGTTTGGTTCTTTTCCAAAACGTCCATTCAGCTTTCAATTCTTGACCTTTTTTGGTGGACTCTCTGATTTGAGAGACCACAGACAGGCCACCATCCTGGATCTTGATGAGTTTCTTTGTCATCCATATTTTGAATTCTATGCATGTCATTATGAACATTTTGTTCTGTCATTTATCCATTACTTGGGAGGCAGGTGCAATCATGTGGAGACAGCACAACACTGAGATTTTTGTATTGCCGTAGTTTTTTCCACTGGCCTCTACACACCTGAGACATATCCCCACCCACCCACCCACCCATCTTCCCATTAAGTGTTATACTTCAGGCTATAGATCTGTAGATGGTGATAGAGGACCTGCGCAGTGGGTCTAGAGGTCATCCAGCCTGATGATGACTATGCCAGGCCAGGAGCAGCCAATAATCCCAGCACTTTGTGGGGCATGGGCGAGAGGATTGCCTGAGCCCCTGGACTCAATACCCGCCTGGGAAACGTGGTGAGAACTCCTTTCTACAATAAATCAAAAAATTACCTGGGCATGCTAACACACACCTGTAGCTCCAGCTACTTGGACAGTTGAGGCAAAAAGACCACCAGAGCCCAGCAGGTAGATGTTTGGGTGGCGTGAGCATACCACTGCATGCTAGTCTGGGCGACTGAGTGAGACTCCAATTGGAAAAAAAAAAAGTCTGTGCCACAGTCAGCTGCCTGCAAAGAACCTGCTGGTTTCTGACACTGAGACCTGGTATGCCATGGTTGTGGGGAGTGGCCAGGACAATGGAGGCCACTGGGCACCCTGGTTACTATCTGTTCCTAACTATTTTGGCAGCAGAAAGGACTGACTCCAACCTCAAAGACTGGAGGTGGCATATCTGCTGACTGGTATCCCACAATCAATACCTGGTCAAATGTGTCATAATGGGAGAACGCAAAAGTTGCTCTGTCTCCTCACTACTCTTGTTTTTTTGGGTCTGCAGGCTGTGGTGGGGACTCACTTAATTTCCCTGCTGTGTTACTTCCTCTCTAGACTGGGAATTCCAGTAGCATGGGTGGGTATGTTCCTGTCCCTCAGCAGAGGGACTTTTGGACTACTTCTTTGTCCTGCTGCAGCTGGCACTGATCTGTGCAGAGCTTGGTGGCCCGAGGGACTTAAATGTGCCTCCATGTCAGTAGGTCACAGAGGCTTTCTCTTGACAGCAGCAGGGGCAGTTGGGCCTGTGAGGTTTCTTGTTCTCTCTGTCACTCAGCACTTCTCCACATTAGGAAGCTCCTTTTTGCCTCTGGAACCCAGCCCTTGTAGGCTGGCTGTCCTGTCTGGATACACACATCTTCCTCCCTGGAGCCTATCTCTTCCCTGTGAGCCCTTAGAGGTAAATTCCTCCATGTCCTGCTTTGAGTATAACAACTTGCTTTCTATTTTTGGTTTCTCTCTGTGGGAGAAAAGAACACCAGCTACTACTAGTTGGCCGACTTGCTTCACCCTTAGAGATCTATCTTTTCATGGTTCAGTATTGTTAGGTTGTATGTGTCCAGGGATTCATTCATTGTATTTTTGTTGTCTCAGTTTTTTGTTTCTTTTTCCATTTCTGATTCTATTTATTAGATGCACTTTCTTTTTTTTCTTAGTCTTGCTAAATGTTTATCATTTTGAGATATCTTTCTTTTTTTATATTCAATATTTTTTTATTATGATATTGTGGGGTACAGTTAAGGGTTAGGGATACAAATATGCTTCGTTCAGGCACCCTTGTTGATAAGAGGTGTCTCCCCATCCCCAGAAAGATATCCATTCAGTTGTTTATGCATTTTAATTGGAGAATTGAGTCTATTGACATCCAGTTTTATTATTGATAAATAAGGACCTACTCTATTGTCTTTTTTAAATTTTCTGATTGTCTTATAACTTCTCTCTTCTTTTCTTATAGTGTCTTCCTTTTCTGTTATGAGATTTTTACTTGGTAGTACGTTTTGATATTTTGAGTGAATCTATTGTAGAATTTTCATTGTGGTTACCATCAGTCTTACAAAAAACATCTGATAGACAAAATTAGCTACCTAAAAAAGAATGACAACTTATCTGAGTTCATAAAGAAATGAATAATAACAAACAATTTAATAATTTAAAAGAAAATCTTCTACACTTTAACTCCACTACCCATTTTGAATTTTTGATGTCTCAATTAACATATTTTTATATTGTCTAATTATTTTAAAATTGCCGTAGTTCTTTTTAAAAAATATATTTGTCTTTTGGAATTTCTAGTACAGTGATAAGTGGATTACACATCACAATTATAGTAGTAGAGTATTATACATTTGTCTATTTATGTCATTATACCAGTGATTGTTATGCCTTCCAATATTTTCACTTGTACGTTAATTTTTTTTCTTTCTAATTGAAGAACTCACTTAGCATGTCTTGAAAGATGTGCTTGGTGGTGGTAAATTCTCTTAGACTTGTTTTGTCTGAAAAAGACATCACTCTCCTTCATATTTGAAGGATAACTATACTGGAAACAGTATTCTTGAAGAAGTTTTGTTTTGTTTTGTTTTAACATGTTAAAAATGTCATCCCACTCCTTCTAGTCTTGTATGGTTTACATTGAGAAGTCTGTTGCCTGAAAGGACACCCTTTATACGTTATTTGCCTTTATCCCTTGTAGTTTTTAAGTTGTCTATTTGTCTATTTTGAAAGTTCAAATATTTTCTGCCTTGAGTATTATTCTCTGGGCCTAATCTGTTTCATGTTCTCTGACTTTCTGTACCTGTATATTTATCTCTTCCTCATGTTTTGTAATACCTTGTGTAACAATTTCTTTGAATAAGTTTTCTAAATTTTGATTTGCTTGACTCTCTCAAACACAAATAATTCTTAGATTGAAGATGAATACAAGACACATTTGACTTCTGCAATTGCAAGAAGTGCTCAAAGTGTTTACCCTCAGTGTCCAGACACTTCTGATTATGACAAATTACTGACGGACTTGTTGCTTTGCAAGGCCTCCCTGACATTGTCTTGCATGCTGCACGCAAAGTACCAGTATCTTGTGATGTAATTTTCTATATGATGCTTCCTTTTTATTCTTTTTTTCATATGACAGAATTTAGTGAAAACAGCCCATCTTTGAATTCACGGATTCTTTCACCTGCTTGTTACAGTCTCTGTTGATTGCCTCTAATGAGTATTTTGGTGCAGCAAATGTAATTCTTATTTCCAGGATTTCTGTTTGATTTAATTTTATTTTAATTTGTGTGTTATATTTGTCTGAAGAGCCTCTGATAGCTTTTATGTGTTGCCTTGTGGATTACTGAATTTCTATGAAACTACTATTTTGAGTTTTTGCCTCACCACTGCAGCAGGAGAGAATGCCAGCTCCAGCCTCTGCCTCACCACTGCGGCACCTGGCCAGACACTGGCAGCAGGGGCTGCAGAGGGAGCCCAGAGGCAGAGTCCCACAGGACAGGGCAGAAAACTACTCTGACTTGCTCACCATGGAGCAACAGACCGGATCTCTGTATCGGCATACAAAATAAACATACAAAACATAGTTACGTTCTTTTTTTTTTTTTTTTTGAGTTGGAGTCTCACTCGATCACCCAGACTGGAGTGCAGTGGCCGCTCCCGGCCACCGCAGCCTCGACCTGCTGGGCTCCTGCGATCCTTCCGCCTCAGGCTTCCGAGTAGCCGGAATTACAGGTGCGCGCTACCACGCCCGGCTAATTTTTTAGATTTATTGTAGAGATGAGGTTTCGCCTGCCCAGGCGGGTCACCAAATTTTTGTTGAATTAAGAGAGTTAAAATAGTTGCTTTCTGAGACCTGTTTATTTTGGGTTTTTTGTTTTGTTTTGTTTTAGCTTATTTTTTTCGTGAGACTCAGGAATCTTTATTAACAGGGCGTATAGCAAGGTAAAAAATAGGTTTAGCTCATGGGTTAGTTCCAATTGGGTGGTAGATGCTCCCTAGGGTGACTCTTCCCTCAAATTATTTTTTATCTTGTATCCAGGTGTCATGGTCTATTACTACTGCTGCTGTTGGTGCAGTGGGAGAGTGTGGAGCATATATATTCTTGTATTTGGTTAATGTGTGGTTACTGGGCACTCACTGTTCACCAGGCACTTTGCTGATCACTGAGGATATGGGTTCACAAGCAAAATGACTTGGCTTCTTGTTGCTCATGGGTGTGTGAGGAAGGCAGACAATTAAATTCTGAAAGTATGAAGAGTTTTATGTTGGGGGAGGACATAGTGCTTTGGGAATACATGATTGATAAGAAAGGGGAAAACCAAACCTCATGAAGTATTATTATTATTATTATTATTATATTATCATTTCCATTTTACTTATGCAAAAATTAAGACCGAGTAAATTACCTTTTTGAGGGTCCCACTTTGGCTACAAGTTGTAGAATTAAAATGTTTGCCCAAGGTATTCATATTTCAAACTTCCTGTTTCTGTGTTTTTAATTGTGATTTTTTTTTTTTTTTTTGCTTTCTATAAGATAGGCATATAAACTAGCATACAGTGGCATACTAGTTAGCTTGTGCTGTCTCATGAGAGGTAACTGTATATTTTCAGAATTTTGCACATTTTTTGTTGTTATGCTGAGACTGAAATCAGTCATGGTGGGAGAATCTACACCTTAGAAATTGTTATCCACTATAAATCAAACTTTCCTCTTTCCCAAAGAGCTGGTGATTAAACATTTACCAGCACACCATTGGATGTACAATACTGCTACATTCTTTTAAAATTCAAAAATGAAAAGAAGTAAATCCAGTGGATGTGAACTTTTAGGAATCATTTTGGAAGGTGGATACTTATTAAAAGGGGTTTAGGTTGAGTAGGTCTGTGCTAAGGGAAGAATTTTGCATTTTCTAAAAAGATCCAAAGTGAAGTTAGAAAACACTTTTAGGTATGCTCCAACGTCTCAAGTGAATATTTTCTTTTTTTAATATGAAAGGTGCCAGGTGAACACCCTAGGTCAGTGGTTCCAACCCTGGTTACCCATTGGAGTCAACTTGGGGAGCCAATACAGACTATCAGCACTCAGCCTCCACTTCACACCCAATTAATCAGGACTCTGATCAAGGAATGGGTGACATGTGAATTGTTACGGGTAAACTGTCTCTTCCCCAATTTTGAACTCGAGTGCCTATTGCCACTGTTTATCTCAGTGTGATCATTACATGTTGAGTATATGGGGCAGACAACTTGGCTCTTCAGTTTACAAGACTTCAGATTAAGAGGAACCTCATCTACACCGGGGCATAGTTTAGGTGGTGAGATCTTCTATCTTCAATCTGAACCTGTTGCTGTACTAAGCTGAGGCTTCTAGGGGTTGGGGATGAGGGTGAGTATATTTTGTGTGTGGGAGGAATATAAGTATTTAGTGACTGAAGGATGGGCTTTAGTAGATTATGGATGACCACAAATTTTTTTAAACATTTCCCACTAGTAAGTGGGATTCTTTCTCCTCCCTGTGGGTTTGGGCTGCCTGATTGTTTTGACCAATAGAGAATGGTAGAAGGAACATTAGGCCAATATTAGCCTAGTCTAAAGGAATGGCAGTTACTATCAGTTTCTTGAGCCCCAAGCTACCACATATGCAGTCTGCCATATATGAAGACTATGTAGATATTCCCTGAGACTACGTAAAGAGAGAGAGACCTGATGAACCTAGACTCCCATTTGTTCCTATCAAGGCACCAAGCATAAGTGAAGCCATCTTTGATCCTCCAAACCAGTTCAGTTGCCAGCTAAATACCACAGAGCAATCTCAATCAATATCACAAGGAACAGAAGAATCTACTGGTTAAGATTTACTCAAATTCCTGTCCCTCAAAATTGTGAGATCTAATAAAATAACTGTTGTTTCCAGCTGCTAAGTTTTGTTGACATTTATTACACAGCAAGAGGTAACCAGAACTCTCCCTCATGTGTTTCTAATGCTCAGTCTAACAATTCAAAAACAATTTCACCTAGTAGTCATATGAAGTTTTTTCCCCCATCTAGCCCTCTATCCAACAAAACATTTCCTTCTCTAATTCTGTAATTCCCTGGTTGAGCTGGGCCAACCACAGGTGTGATGGCTCTCTAAGTAAGCTACTTTTATGTGACTAATGACATCTCATGCATTTGGAGGAAATAATCTGTTTACCCCATTTAATATTCAAATCAAACATCATAGACTTTTAAGACAAATCACTGAACCAGAAGTCAGGAAATATTGACTTTATTCCCAACTTTTTTTTTTTTTTGAGTTGGAATCTCACTCTGTCACCCAGGCTGGAGTGAAGTGATGCACTCACAGCTACCAAAGTCTCGACCTGCAGGGCTTAGGTGATCCTTCCACCTCAGCCTTCCAATTAGCTGGAGCTATAGGTGTACATTACCACACCTGGCTTATTTTGTTATTTATTGTAGAGACACTGTCTCACCAAGTTGCCCAGGCTGGTCTTGAACCCCCAGGCTTAGGCAATCTTCTTGCCTTGGCCTCCCAAAGTGCTGGGATGACAGGTTGAGCCACCATGCTCAGCCTAGTCCCAGCTTGGACATCACTACTTCTATGACCTTGAACAAACTACATGTTTTTTCCCCAGTCTTACTTTTGATATTTGTAAAACGAGGAAGCTAAACTACTTTGTTTCTATGTTTCCTTTCGCTTGTGGGGTTTTGTGACAGTGTAATGATGTATTGAATAGAAACTATCAATGGGAAGAGATTATTTTCCCAGAAAACACAGTTTATCAATCTCCTCTTAGTTACCACTGACTCAGTCTAGATTTACATCCATTACTCAGGGGTGAAGAGTTTTGTGTCTACATCACTAATAACTTCCTCAAACATTTAACTTCCTGAGTCTTTATGCCCATTTTAAATGCACAAAGATCAAGAAGAAAGAAAAATGAATAAAATAGAGCTCAATATCCATTCTTTCATTCCATAAAATTCAGTGGAGGTTTTGTATTCGATGTGAGTATACCATGCAAAAGATGTTTGCTGTTGTGGGATGTTTGGTGGAGTAAGGGATGGAGTCATAATACACATGACATGTAAGTCTGGACTTACAATTTGACAACAAATCCCTCTGTAGTCTTCAGAATTTATCCACCTTCCTTAGTGACAATGTTAAAAACAAAAAGAAAGCATTCTTTGTGTAGAAAGCTGAAATATGCTCTATCCTATGATTTTAAATATAGTTGCTCATTCCTTGAGCTCTGGCTAAGCCCTGCTCACCTTTCCCAAAGTATTCTTTTCTCTTCTCCATTAATAGCAAAGGGGCTGACCCAATGCTGTTAACAATACATATTACAGAGTCTTGAAAGCTGAAAAGTAGTAGCTCCATGTAAATTGGAGTTTTTTTTCAATTCCATTATTTTTTAAATTTAGACATAACCTTAGGTGAAGTTCACATGTTCCTGGTAGGTAAGAGTCAAAGTCAAACTCTTTACTTGTCACAGGAAATCAACAAAAGTACCATTCTTCTCTTCACCTCTGCCTTTAGATTATCAAAATAATTCGCCATTAAGAATAGTTCTTTCATCTTTTGCTCAACACAAAAAGCAGAGTACAAAACATGAACTGCATGGTGTTTGCTCCTCTTGGGTGACAGCTACCAGCATTGCCATTTGTATTCAAAGGACCTTTTATTCCCAACTGTGAGAGCCAAGTCACAGGGCTTGTAAGAATGCTTGGGATGCTTCCTGTGACTTAGGACAGGACACAAAGAATCTGTGGTGTGGCTCTGAAATAGGAACCACTAAACAGAGAAGGGTGGAAAGAGATATTTATTATGCTAGTAAGGACATTGCTATTCATGTATGGAGTATGAATATATGCAGAAGACAGTGTGTCACACATGTATGTATGTGTTTATGAGGATACATAGATGCTGGCTTTTAAATGTCTCTTTTGTGAAACCATTAAGGTTATTGTTCTCGACATATAACCCAGAAGAGTGTCAAAATGGCTCAGTGGATAATGAGCCATCAGACCTGTGGTTGGCCAAGTTCAAAAAGGGGATTGCAGAATTAGAGAATGGGACTATGCCTTTTCTTTTTAAGCCATTGCTCCTGATAAGAGACTTCCAAAGTTTGTGAATAGGAAACTGGACATTCAAGCTGGAAATCCTTCCAAAATCAGCTTCCTATTTCACTCAATATTGATCAATTTTTGTATGCCAGCCAGTTGTAACAGAATTTGTTTTCCAGAAAACATTCAAATTTATATGCTTTCAACACATTCTATCTCTCCTAAAAAGACTGTGGAAAAGTCACTTGTAATTCTACCTGGTATAGAAAGTGAAAGGTTTGAAATATTTTTGTTTATATCAAAGTCAGGGAAACCACCTCCCACCCTGAAGTTATTTGAGATGATTAAAACCTGCATTGAGT
Organism: Tarsius wallacei; assembly: GCA_963574415.1. Lineage (NCBI taxonomy): Eukaryota > Metazoa > Chordata > Mammalia > Primates > Tarsiidae > Tarsius > Tarsius wallacei. The sequence goes on from CAUYQG010083924.1 coordinate 11,429, forward strand.
GGTTCTGGTAAGATGGTGACAGCATAGGTGGAATTGTGAGATTCTCCAAATGTGAGTTCCCAAAAAGACTCTTACTTTCCTTCTCCCACCACCCTGCCCCCTGCCAGCCACACCAGTCTGAGGCCTGGGGACCCCTGGTCCCGTGCAGAGCCAGATATTGCAGCCCCCAGCTGCTGCTGCTCCACTGTATGAGGCCCCCACCTGCCATGCAGGAATCTCGGCTCCCTTCCCAGCTACATCGTCTCACCCAGCGCCAAGCCGCTGGTCACCCAGGGAGGCTCTAGGCACTTGCCCCTCAGAGATACCAGCTCCATTTCTGGCTGAAGTATTCTGTGAGGGGCCCAAAGCCACTCTCACTGCTCACCACCTGCCTTTTGGAGCTCTGGGCCCACCCTGGCTGAGGCACCCAGCATACAACCCCATGCTTGTGTAAGAGAACAGCATATCTTAAGGAGGTGCTGATCAGCCACTCTTGGCTCCAGAGGAGGGAACTCCCAGCTTACTCTTCCACCCCAGCCTGCTGGTGGCACACTGGATCCAGGGCCCAGCTGTGCAGCTGATCCCTAGTGCCTCACACGCCACCACAGCCCATCATAGTGGATCACCTAGGGACCCAGAGGAGTGGAGAGAAAGGATCCATGAAAGAGGAGTTGCCCACCTCGGCCATTTTCCAGGCAGAGATTTGCATTGCACCACCCACCTACGAGCAGCCTCCACCTCGGTTCCTAAGGTAACGTCGCTAAACAGGATACAAATCCCCTCCCCTACACTGAATCAGACACAGGCAACTCAGTGTTGCAGACCTCTCAGGCAGCAGGCTAAAGGAACAAACCCAAGCTGCGAGTAAATCTAGCTGCCTGCAATGAAAGCAAAGGGGAGAGGCTGGAGATCAGAGCTGAAGAGACTTTAGACACTCAGGAAAGATTCCAGAGCTACTCTGATTTCTTATTTTGACTTTTGATTTTATCATTTTGACTGTTTGTTTTGCTCACTTTTGTTTGCTTTTTGACTTGGACTATCTGTTTGTGTTGGGGAAAACACAACAAAAGGCATGATTTTATTGGACTCTCTTTGTGTGGTTACTGGTATGCTTTAGGGAATTTTGCTTGTGTGTCTTTTTCACTTCTCTCTGACCTTGTGTCTCTTTTTCACCTGTTAGTTGGTATGTATGTCTGTTTTCCCTCTCACTCTTCTCTCTTTCTTAACTTCCTATTGACCCCCCTGCCTCCATTATTTTCCTCTTTTGAACCTCTTTTTGTTCCAGGGACCAAACCTACATCCCGCTGCACAGATTGTAAGGCAGTGGGAAATAGGTTCCAGTGTGACCATACACCTGTTGGTGGATGCTGGAATAAGCAGATAGATTCTGAATCACAGTTCCCCCTCAGTTAAACCTCAAAACTGCAAAAAGTACAGCCTGCAGCCCCACAATCCAGCCTCAAAAGTGAACAAAGGCAGAAGACTCTCATAAGGAAGAACAGGAGATTGCACAAGTGAAGCAAAAGCAACCCCACCTTCCCTCAAAAACAGAATTAAAGAAGGACAGGGAAACTGGGGGAGAGAGAAAAATCTACACAAATGAAGAAAAAACAAAAGAAGAATATAGGTCTCTCCCAGACCCCTGGGAGGGCAGAACTGAGAAAACGGACTTCAGAATGCAAACAATAAAGAGCCCCCAGAAAGACTGGTCTCAAACTACAAACCTAGATATTAAGACATTATTGGAGAGATTAAAAAGAATTGAGGAGAGACAATAAGAAACTAGGAAGGAGTTGATAACTGAGATAACAGTAATAAAGAATATGGAAAATGAAATAAATAACAAAATGATAAGCATGGAAAGCAGAATCAGCCAAGCAGAAGAAAGAATCTCAGAGCTTAAGAACCAAAATATAGAACTAATCCGAACTTTTAAAAACACAGAAAACAAGCTTAAAAACACAGAACAAAACCTTCAAGAGATGAGCAATTACCTCAAGAGAACAAACCTAAGAGTAATTGGCCTTCCTGAAACAGAAAGACAAACAGAAACTGCCTTGGAGCAAACATTCCATGAGATTACTGAAGAAAACTTCCCTCATCTTATAAGTGATGCAAAAATTCATACACAAGAAATTCAGAGAAGCCCTGCAAGACAACAAATGAGAAGACCAACTCCCCGACACATAATAATTAACCAAACAAAGCAGGTAGAAAAGAAAAAAATCCTAAAGGCAGCAAGAGAAAAAGGCCAGATCACCTACCATGGAAGACCAATTAGATTAGCAGCAGATTTATCTACAGAAATCCTGCAGGCAAGGGGAGCTTGGAGCCCTATCTTCAAAGTTCTAAAAGATAAACAGTTTCAACCAAGAATAACCTACCCAGCCAAGCTAAGCTTCATCAGTGAGGGAGAATTAAAATCTTTCCCAGAAATCCAGTCCCTAAGAAATTACGCTGCCACCAGACCACCTCTACATGAAACACTTAAGAAAGTATTAAACACAGAAGAAAAGGAAAAAAGAACAATTTTCTTCACAAGAGTACAGGAAAAAGAATAAAATACACATGAACCAACCCCAAAACCAAAAGAGAGACAACAAACCAAGAGCAACAACAACAACAACTCTATAAGAACTCTATGATAGGGACCAACTCTCACTTTCAATAATTAGCCTGAATGTGAATGGACTAAATGCACCACTGAAAAGACATAGAATGGCAAAATGGATAAAATATCACCAGGCAACAATATACTGCCTTCAAGAGACCCATCTCACTAGAAAGGACACACACAGACTCAAAGTAAAAGGATGGGAAACAAATTTTCAGGTAATGGAACACAAAAGAA
>CAUYQG010083925.1:0-42057 GCA_963574415.1 Tarsius wallacei
GGGTGATTTGAGTTCCTCTGATATATTCCCAGTAGGGGAATTGTGGGGTCATAGGGGAGGTCGATTTTAGATCTTTAGAAATTGCCACACTAGGTTTTCAAGAGAGGCTGTAGTTTACACTCCACAAACAGTGTAGAAGTGTTCCCTTTTTGCCTCATCCTCTCCAGCTTCTGTTGTTTTTTTTAATTATTGATGCTGGCCATCAATAGGGGGTATCTCAGTGTGGTTTTAATTTGCGTTTCTTTGATGACTAGTGAGGCTGACCATTTTTTTCATGTATCTGTTGGCTGCTTGTATGTCTTCTTTTGAAAAGTGTCTATTCATATCTTTTGTCCACTTTGTAATGGGGCTGTTTGTTTTTTTCTTTTCAGCACATTTGAGTTCCTTGTAAATCCTAGATGTTAGGGCTTTGTCAGATATACTGTTGGCAAATATTTTTTCCCAGTCCATGGGCTGTCTCCCCGCTCTCTCAATGGTTTCTTTGGCTTTGTAGAAACTTTTCAGTTTGATGAGGTCCCACTTGTCTATCTCATCTCTTATGGCATGGGCACTTGGGGTTTTGATTAGGAATTGGTTGCCAATTCCAATTATCATAAGGGTATCTCCTGCATTTTCTGATGTTCTTATAGCTTGTGGTTTTGCATCTAGGTTTTTGATCCATTTAGTGTTGATTTTTGTTATGGTGATAGGTAGGGATTTTGTTTCAGTCTTCTGCATGTAGTCAGTCAGTTTTCCCAGCACCATTTACTGAATAGATTCTCCTCTCCCCAATGGTTGATGGTGGAGGCTTTGTCAAAGATGACTTTGTTGAGAAATTGAGGTTTTGCTTCTGGAATCTCTATCTTGTTCCAATGGTCTATATGTCTGTTCTTCTACCAATACCAGGCTGTTTTGATTATTGTAACTTTATAATAAAGCTTAATGTCTGGGAGTGTGATGCCTTCTGCTTCCCCCCCACCCCACCCCCGCCGCCCCCAAAGATTGTTTTGTCTATTCGTGGTAGTTTATGTTTCCATATGAATTTCAGTATTGTGAGTTCCAGGTCTGAGAAGAATGTTGGTAATTTAATGGATATTGCGTTAAATCTGTAGATTGCCTTGGGTAGGATGGACATCTTAACAATGTTGATTCTTCCAGTCCATGATCATGGAATAGTTTTCCATTTATTTGTGTCATCTTTGATTTCTTTGAGCAGTGTTTGTAGATTTCGTTGTAAAAGTCTTGTCTCTGGTTAGGAAGATGTCAAGGTATTTCTTTGTGTGTGTGTGTGTGTGAGTGTGTGTGTGTGTGTGTGTGTGTATTGTGAATGGGATTGTGCTTTTTATTTTAGTTTCTGTTTATTTATTGTTGGTGCATAGGAATACATCTATCTTTTGCACATTTATATTATACCCTGAGACTTTGCCAAAGTCTTTTAACAGTGCAAGGAAATTTTTGACAGATTCTCTTGAGTTTTTGTGGTATAGAATCATGTTGTCTGCCAAGAGGGATAACTTAGCTTCCTCTTTTACTCTTTGGATACCCCTGATTTCCTTCTCTTGTCTGATTACTCTAGCTAGAACTTCCAATACTATGTCAAACAGGAGGGATGAGAGTGGGCATCCTTGTCTTATTCCTTGTTTTCAGGGAAAATGGTTCCAATTTCTGTCTGTTTAGCAGTATGTTGACTGTGGGTTTCTCATAGATAGCTCTTACTATTTTGAGGTATGTTCCATCTATGCCTAGATGCTCAAGGGTTTTTATCAAGAAGGGGCGCTGGATTTTATCAAAAAGCTTTTTCCATGTCTAATGATATAATCATGTGGCTTTTGTCTTTACATCTTTTGATGTTATTTAATTACATCTGTTGTTTTGTGGATATTTAACCAGCCCTGCATTCTGGGGATGAAGCCTCTTTGGTCATGGTAGATAATTTTTGAGATGTGTAGTTGGATCTAATTTGCTAAAATCTTGTTTAGAATTTTAGCATCTATGTTCATCAAGATTATTGGCCTGTAGTTCTCTTTCTTTGTTGGATCTTAGGCAGGCTTAGATGTCAATGTAATGTTAGCTTCATAAAATGATTTGAGTACGGTTCCATCTTTCTTGATTGCCTAGAATAATTTAAGTAGGATTTGTATTAGCTTCCCCTTGTATGTTTTGTAGAATTCTGCTGGAAAGCCATCTGGTCCAGGGTCTTATTTGTAGGTAGTTTTCTTATGACAGTCGATTTCTTAGGTAGTTACTGGTCTATTTAGGGTCTCAATTTCTTGTTTCATCCTGGGAAGGTTGTGTGATGTCAGAAAGTACTCCATTTCATTTAGGTTTTTGATTCTGTTTCAATAAAGGTGTACATAGCAATCTCTGATAATCTTTTGTATTTCTTCAGGGTCAGTTGTGACTTACTCTTTAGCATTTCTGATTGTGTTTGTTTGGGCTTTTTTTCTCTCTTCTTTGGGGGGTCAGTCTATCTAGGGGTCCATTAATCTCATTTATCCTTTAAAAAAAACTAGCCTTTAGATTCACTGATTTTTTTTGTATTATGTTTTTGTCTTTTATGTCCTGAATTTGGTCTTTTATTTTGATGACCTAGATTCTTTTGCTGAAGTTAGGGTTTTGGTGGTCTTGCTTTTCCAGCTTCCTTTGGTGATTTGTTAGGGTGTTAACTTGTGGTTTTTCCATTTTCTTGATGTGTGTTCATTGAGATACGAATTCCCTTCTTAGCACTGATTTCATGGCATCCCAGAAATTTTGATAAGATGTTTCTTCATTTTCATTTGTTTCCAGGTATCTTTTAATCGTTGTTTTGATTTCCACATTTATCCAGGAGTTGTTTAGCATCATGCTGCTTAGTGTCCATGTCTTTGTGGGTTTTGGGGGAACGTTGTTGGTATTGATATTTATTTTTATTCCACTGTGGTCTGAGAAGGTGCATGGCAGAGTTTCAATCTTATGGAATTTGTTTATGCTTGATTTACTGAAATAAGCTAAATCAGTTAATAAAATCAGTTTGCTAGCAAAATAATAATATTAAACAGCTTACTCCATTTTGTTTAAAATTTTCATCTTAGTTACCTGCCTGACCTAAAAATCAATGCCTATGTGTGATTACAATAATGTTCCCATGACCACAGACCCTTAGCTTTGTCTCCTTTGGGCAGGTTTGCTGACCGTTGCCTGCTGACCATTACAGAACTCCTTCGCCATAAGCTCCATGTGATTGCATGCTTTGTTAACTGAAATCAAATGTTACGCTTTGGCATTTTCATATTTTGTTCTTATATTGTTAGTGACCTAACCAAGGTAACTTCATTGTATAATGATTCTTCTTCCTTGTCTCTATGTAACTACCTTAAACTATATCTTAATGGCAGAACTCCAGTGACTTTCTGGGCACTGGCTATACCTACCTGACATGAAATTAATCAAAGCTCCCTAACAATCGAAGCTCCCATTTTGGTTGCCAAGTTGTTAGTTAATTGTTGCTATGGTACCTATAAAAGCTTGTCACAAACTGCACCAATTTGTCAAGAGTTTTCATTCCTACTCTTGACCCACACATTAATAAATTCATAATTAATTAAACTCAAACTGCTGGCGTAGCTTCTTCTCGCTTACTCGGTCATAACACTATGACTGAGAATGAGTTCTATCTTAAAGTCAGTTCCATGTGGTGATGAGGAGAATGTATATTTCATGGTTGTTGGGTGGAGTGTTCTGTAGGTATCAATTTAGTCCATTTGGTCAAGGGTCACATTGAGGTTCTGTATCTGTTTGTTAACTCTTTGTCTTGATGATCTGTCTAGGGCTATTAAAGGGGTATTTAAGTCCCCAGCTACAATAGTATTAGCATCAATATCTTTTTTTTAGTTTACCTAGAAGCAGCTTTATGAAAGTTGGTGCTTCTATGTTGGGTACATAGATGTTTAGGATGGATATTTCTTGTTGATGGATTGAACCTTTATCATTATGTAGTGACCTTCTGTAAATTTTTGATAGCTTAAAAGGTTTTTTTAATGATATTAAGATCATGACTCCTGCTTTTTTGTGCTCTGTTCACATGAAATTTTGTTTCCCATCCTCTTACTTTGAATCTGTGAGTGTTCTTTCTGATGAGAAGTCTCTTGAAGACAGTATATTGTTGCCTCATGATATTTCATCCAATTTGTCACTCTATGTTTTTTCAGTGATGTATTCAGTCCATTTACATTCAGGCTAATTGTTGAGAAGGAGTTTATCCCTGTCGTGAGGTACTTACAGAGTTTGTTATTGTTGCTGCTGTTTGTTTGCTTATTTATTTGTTTTCATTCTTTTGATTTTGGGGTTCATTCTTGTGTGTTTTCAATCTTTGTCTTCCATTCTTGTTCATGGTGTTAGAATTCTTTTTTTCCTTTCTTCTGTGCTTAATACTTTCTTAAGTGTTTCTGAGAGAGCTGGTGTGGAGGCAGTGTAAACTCTTAGGGATTGAATGCCTAGGAAAGATTTTAATTCTTCATCATTGATAAAGCTTAGCTTAGCTGGGTAGGTAATTCTTGGTTAAAAACTTTTATTTTTGAGAACTCTGAAGGTTGTACCTCAAGCTCTCTTAGCCTAAAGTGTTTCTGTAGATAAGTCTGCTGCTATTCTAATTGGTCTTCCCAGGTAGATAGTCTGACCTTTCTCTCTTGCTGCCTTTAGGATTTTTTCTTTAATACCTACTTTGTATAAGTGAATTACTATGTCTGGGAGTTGATCTTTTCATCTGTTGTCTTGCAGATGTTCTCTGAATGTCTTGTGTTTGAATGGTCATGTCACTAATGAGATGAAGGGTTTTCTTGGATAATTTCATGGAATGAATGTTCCAGGGTGGTCTCCATCTCTCTATTTGCCTCAGGAATTCCAATTAATTAGATTCAGCCTCTTGAAATAACCGCTCATCTCTTGGAGGTTATCTTCTGTCTTTGTAATCTTCTTTTCTATGTTTTTAGCAGTTTGGGTTAGTTCCATATTTTAGTCCTCAAGCTCTGAGATTTTTTTCTCATGCTTGGTTAATTCTGCTTTCCATGCTTATCAGTTTGTTATTTATTTCATTCACTGTATTCTTTATTGCTGTTATCTCAGTTATCAACTCCTCCATTGTTTTATCTCGTCTCTCTTCATTTCTGTTTATTCTCTCTATTGATAGCTTGATATCTGGGTTTGAATTTTGAGACCAGTCATTCTGGGGGCTCTTCATTGCCTGAGTTCCAAAGTCTGTATTCTCAATGACTGACCGCCCAGGGGTCTGTGCAAGACTCATATTCTTCCTTTGATTTTTCTTCATTTGTGTTAGTTTTCCTCCCCCTTTTATACTTCTTCTTTAATTCTATTGTTTGGTGATGGGGGATACTTTTTACTTCTGTTTGCACAAGCTCCTGTTCTTTCTTATGTAGATCCTCTGGTTTTGTTCACTTCTTAAGTGCACTAGGGGTAGGTGCCTGAGGTTTTTGAAATTTTGTGATTCAGCAGCTATCTGCAGATCCTGGTATCCACTGACAAGTGTGTAGGCCCCCTGGAACTCACTTCCCACTGCCTTACAACCTGTCCATGCAGTGGGTGTGTCTGTTTGCCCCCTGAAAGCAAAATGAGATAAAAAATTGGAAAAGAATGGAAAAAGGAAGGATGAAAATGAAAGGAAGGTAGAGAGAGAGAGAGAGAAGAGGAAAATCAGACAGGCATACTAACTAACGAATAAACAGAGAAACAAAAAAAAGACAGAAAAAACAAAAAAGACAAAAACATACAGACTGTCATACAAGCAAACAAAAACTCTCTGTTGTTGTACTCTCCCTCAAAAATATCCATACATAAACAGAAAATCTAAAAAAAAATTAAAATAACAGAAACAAAACAGTGCACAAACATAAACAAAAACAGAAAGAGAGAAGAAAAAAAGCAAAAACTAAAACAAAAAAGAAGAAAAAAACTCAATCTGTGGCCATTTCTGTAATTCCAGGTTCCTTTTGGAGGCTGTCTATGCTTTAGGGAGCTGCTCTGGTCTATAGCCCTTCCCCTCTACTCTCTGTGCAAACTGATAGAGTTGCTCTCAGCATGGGTCTGATGCCCTATGGACTATTGTGGAAGGAGGATGGATCAGATCCGGACTCACCCAACTCACTGCTGCTGCTGTCAAGTCTCACACTCAGATCTGATATGTCTGTGCCTGTCCCAGCATGGGGGATGGGCATCTGTCCTGCCTTTTCCAGTATTCCTACTGCTAGTGCCTGGTCTGCTGCTACAGGTGATGGCATGGGCCGGGTGTCGGGTGGTGAGGGACAGCTGTTCTCTGTTGCCTCCTCTCGAGAGATCCCTGAGAATGACAGACAATTCCATGCATCCACATCTCCAATCTCAGGGCAGTGGTGGGTTGCAGTCACCTACGGAGGAGAGCTCTGGGTGCATGAACCCAAGTCTCCCCTCAGATAGACTTTCACTCACCCACTGTCACACACCTATTCACACAGAGAGTCTTTATGGACATTCACGTTTGCAGAGTCTCTCACAGTCCAACCTGTTCTGTCACCATCTTGCCTAGAAGCCATGCATGAAATTTTGGACAGTTACATTCTTATACACCAACAACAAACAGGTGGAGAATCAAATAAAAAGCAAAATTGCATTCACAATAGCCATAAAAAAAGAATTACCTTGGCATCTTCCTAACCAGATAAGTGAAAGACCTTTACAATGAAAACTACAAAACACTGCTCAAAGAAATCCAAGAGGATGCAAACAAATGGAAAAATATTCCATGCTCATGAATAGGAGGAATCAACATTCTTAAAATGTCCATCCTACCAAAAGAAATCAACAGATTCAATGCAATACCCATTAAATTACCAACATCATTCTTCTCAGACCTGGAAACGTCAATACGGAAATTCATATGGAAACATAAACAACCATGAATAGCCAAAACAAACCTTAGCAAGAGAAACAAAGTGGAAGGAATCACACTTCCAGGCTTTAGACTTTGCTATAAGGCTACAAGAATCACAACAGCCTGGTATTGGTACCAGAATAGGCATATGAACAAATGGAACAAGATAGATTCCAGAAGCAAAACCTCAAATTCGCAACCAATTTATCTTTGACAAAGACTCCACCAACAATTACTAGGAAGAGGAGAACCTATTCAGTAAATAGTGCTGGGAAAGCTGGCTGATCACATGCAGAAGATTGAAACCTTACCTATCACCATACACACAAATCAACTCTAAATGGATTAAAGACCTAAACATAAATCTCAAACTATAAGAATCTTAGAAAATTCAGGAGACTCCCTTACAAAAATCCTAGTAGGCAACCAATTCCTGATCAAAACCACAGGTGTTCATACCATAAGTGATAAGATAGATAAGACCTCATCAAACTTAAAAGCTTTTGCAATGCAAAAGAAACCATCAAAAGAGTGGGAAGACAGCCCACAGAATGGGAGAAAATATTTGCCAACTATATATCTGACAAAGCCCTAACATCCAGGATCTACAGGGAACTCAAAATGCCAAAAGGAAAAAAAAAAACAAATATCTCCATTAAAAAGTGGGCAGAAGACAATAGACACTCCTCAAAAGAAGATATTTGGGCAGCCAATAGATGCATGAAAAAGTGCTCAGCCTCACTCATCATCAGAGAAATGCAAATCAAAACCATATTGAGATACAACTTAACCCCAGCAAGAATGGCCATCATTAATAAAACAAACAATAACAGATGCTGGCGAGGATGTAGAGAAAAAGGACAGCGTCTACACTACTGGTGGGAATGCAAACTATTTCAACCTCTATGGAAAATAGTGTGGTGATTTCTTAAAAAAAACTAGAAATTGACCTTCCATATGATTAAGCAGTCCTCTTACTAGGAATATACCTGGAGGAACTCAAATGATTCTACCAAAAAGTTAGCTGCACATGCATGTTTATTGCAGCACTATTCACAATAGCAAAAACATGGAACTGATCATGCTGCCCATTGACACTGGACTAGATTTTAAAAAGTGGTACGTATGCACAACAGAATATTCCACAGACATAAAAAAGGACAAACATATGGACTTTGCAGCAACTTGGATGGATTTAGAGTCAATAATCCTCAGTGATCTACGACAAAAACAAAGAACAGAGTGTCACATGTTCTCACTCATAAGCGGACCCTGGACATTTATTATAATACTATAAGAGTTGGCAGTAGCAGGATACTGCTGGGGTAGGGTTACACAACATCAATAAGGGTACCTGATCTCAAACCAGGCAAAGTGGGGACCAAAGGGAGGCCTAAACTTTACCTGCACAATGTCCACTTGTATATCTAATCCTGAATTGTACCCCACATCTTTAAAATAAAATATATATATTTTTTAAATTGCAAAATCTAAAAGAGAGAGATAAAAAATGAGAAAGTTTATTAAAATAAATGACAGAAAGCTTTCCAAATATGGCAAAAGATGTAAACATCCAGGTAGAGAATAGCTACAGGTCTCCAATTAAATGTAACCCATAGCAGGCTACACCAAGACATATTGTGAACAGTCAAAGATAAAAGACCAAAGGAAGATTCTGACAGCACTAAGAAAAAAGCAGCAAATCACATATACAAGAGTTCCCATAATCTTAGCAGATTTCTCTGTAGAAACTTTATAGGTCAGGAGAAAATGGGATTATATATTTAAAGTGCTGGGGGAAAAAATGCTCTCAACCAAAAAAACTTTACCCAGCAAAACTTCTTCAGAAATAAAGTATAGATAAATTTTCCAGACCAACAAAAGATGAGGAAGTTCATCACCAAAAGACCTATCATACATGAAATGCTAAAGAGAAGTTTTCATGCTGAAATGAAATAATACTAATTAGTAACATGAAAACATGCAGAATATAAAACTACTTGCAAGGGCAAGTATATAGTCATAATCAGATTATAGCATAGTTAAGACTTCCTGTTGAATTGATCCCTTTTCATTATATAATGCACTTTGTTGTCCTTTATTCCTGTTTTTGGTTAAAATTCTACTTTATCTGATTGAAGAAAAGTAACTTCTGCTTTTTTTATTTTCCATTTGTGTGATAAATCTTTCTCTCACTCCTTTTCCATTGCATGGATGTCCTTAAATGTGAGATGAGTTTCTTGAAAGCCACAGAAGGATCAGTCTTGTTTTTCATTCAATTTGCCACTTCATGTCTTTTAAGTGGAACACTTAAGCCATTGATATTTAAGGTTAATACTCACATGGGGTTTTGTTTCTGTCATAATGTTGCTAGCTAGTTGCTCTGTAGCCTTGGTATGTGATCGGTTTACAGTGTGTGGGGGCTATGTGCTTGTGTGTGCTTTTGTAATAGAAAGTATCTCATTTTTTTTTCCACATTTAGAATTTAATTAAATATCTCCTATAGGTTGGTCTGGTGGTGATGAAATCCATTAGTGATTACTTATCTGAGAAAGACTTTATTACTCCTTTGTTTATGAAGCTTGGTTTTGCAAGATATATAAAATACATACACACATATGTGTGTATGTGTGTGTGTATGTGTGTTGACGTTTCCTACTATGAAAATCTATATACAAAAAAGCCAGAAAATCTAAAGAAAACAGATAAATTCCTGGAAACAACATCTAAAGATTGAAACAGGAAAAAAACTAAAAACCCTGAACAGAGCAATAATGATTCATGAAACTGTATCAGTAATAATAAAAAAACCCCTACAAACAATAAAGAGGATTGGACCAGACAGATTTACAGCCAAATTCTATCCCAAGTACAAGGAAAGCTCTTATCAATCCTTCTGAAACTATTTGAAACAATCCAGGAGGAAGAACTCCTCCTTAACTCATTCTATAAAAATCAATATTTTGCTGATACCAAAATCAGGCAGACGCAAGAACAACAACAACAACAACAAAACTATAGGCCAATATCCCCAATAAAAATAGATGCAAAAATTCTCAACAAAGACTAGCAAACTGCATCCATCAACAAATCAAAGAGATCATCCATCATGATCTAGTTTATTAATGGGACGCAGGATTCGCTCAACATATGCAAATCAATTAACCTGATCCATCACATTACGGAATTAAAAACAAAAATCATATAGTTATCTCACTATACACACAAAAAGCATTTGATAAAATCCAATATCCCTTTATGATGAACTCCTCAACCAACTAGACATCAAAGAAGCACACTTTAAAATAAAAAGCACTATCTCTGACAAATCCACAGACAATGTCTTACTTAATTGGGAGAAGGTAGAAGCATTCACTGTCGAAACTGGAACAAGACAAGGAAGTTCACTTTTAACACTACTATTTTACATAATACTGGAAATTCTTGCCAGAGCAACCAGACAAGAGAAAGAAATAAAAGGAATCTAAATAGAAAAAGAAAGCATCAAATTATCTCTTTTTCTTTCAGACAATATGATTCTATATCCAGACAATGTTAAAATGTTCACAAAAAGACATTTAGACTTGATGAGTAACATCAGTAAAGTTTTAATATACAAAGTCAAGTTTCAAAAATTAATAGCATTCCTATACACCAAGAACATTTAAGCTGAGAACAAAATCAAGAATGCAATTGTATTTACAATAGACTCAAACACACACACACACACACATACACACACACACACACATACACACACACACACACACCTGGGAATGTATCTAATCAAAGAGGTTAAAGATCTCTACAGTGAGAACTGAAAACCACTGCTGAAAGAAATAAAAGACAACATGAACAAATGGAAAAACATTCCAGGTTCATGGATTGGAAGAATCAATATCATTATAATATCCATACTACCCAAAGGAATACACACATTCAATACAATCAAAATCAAATCACCAGTGTCATATTTCATAAATATAGAAGAAAACAATTCTAAAATTTATTTGGAAACAAAAAAAAGCCAGAATATTCAATGAAAATTTAAGTAAAAATAACAAATCTAGTGACGTTACATTACCAAACTTCAAGCTTTACTTCAAGTTTATAATAACCAAAACAATATGGTGCTGGTACACAAATAGACATATAGACCAATGAGACAGAATAGAGATCCCAGAAATAAAGCTATTCACCTCTAACCAACTGATCATCAACAAAGTCAATAAAAATAAACAATGGGAAAAGGGCATTCTATTTAACAGGTGATGCTGAGAAAATTTGCTAACCATATGCAGAAAAATGAAACTAGACTCTTTTCACAATATAAAAAATTAACTCAATATTGATTAAAGACTTAAAAGTAATACCTCAAACAATAAGAATCCTGGAAGAAAACCTAGGAAACAGTTTTCTGGATATTGATGTAGGCAACAAATTTAGGACTAAGTCCTCAAGAGCAAATACAGCAAAAATAAAAATTGGCAATTGGGACCTAATTAAACTAAAGAGATTCTGCAGAGCAAAATAAACTATCAACGGAGTAAATAGACAACCCACAGAATGGGAGAACACTTTTGCAAATATGCATCCAACAAAAGACAAATATACTAAATCTATAAAGAACTTAAATGAATTCACAAGAAAAAAATAAAATAACCCCATTAAAACATGAAAAGACACTTCTCAAAAGAAGACACATGCACGATTCCAAGGTGGTGACAGAGTCAGAGTGCATGAGTCTCCACATAAACGAGTGGGTGCAAGGATGAATATTCATGTGAGTGTGTCGGCAAGTGAGTGTGTGAGTGGGGATGCATGAATAAGTAGCCTGAGTTCTTCTGCTGAGGCAGCTGCCCCATGCAGCTACTTGGATCCCAGTGCGATCTACAGTTCAGTGGCAGGCACTATCTCTGCAACCTTAACCAGGAGAAAGCAAAGAAAAACACCCATGCCGATGCCATCTGCCACCACAGCCTCTGGAGCCATATAGGACATTGGCACTGGGGACTGTGAAGAAAACACACCAGACAAATTAGTCACCAAACCCCAGGGGAGGACAAGATGTAGAGATGTCCCCACTGCCTTTGTCCGGGCTCCTAGGTGGAGATAGGCCTGGCCTGCCCATGTGAGTAGCAGGGTTATTCCCTGAGACTGAGGTGTGAATTCAGCACCTCTCTGAGGTTGATCACTGCCAACCCACAGAAGATACCCAAGGTACAGTATCCCCAGAGGGACAGGCCTGCTGAGGAGACCCAGGAGCTCCATCCACCTAGCAGAAACACTTGCGGGTCTATGGCTACAACCAGAGATGAAGAACCCACCCGGAAGTGGATGAGTGGGGTGAATTTTAAGGTGACCCAGCTCCCTTTGCCCAGCAATTTGTAAAATGTGTGACCCAAAGCTGGGCTCGGTGGCTCAGCCTGTAATCCTGCCCTTTGGGAGGCTGAGGTGAGTGGATTGCCTGAGCCCGCAGGTTCGAGACCCGCCTGGGCAACTTGGCAAGACCTCATCTCTATAATAAATCAAAAAATCAGCCTGGAGTGGTAGCCACCTGCCTGTAATTCCGGCTACTCGGAAGGCTGAGGTGGAAGGATCGCTGGAGCCCAGCAGATCGAGGCTGCAGTGACTGGCAGTGGCCACTGCACTCCAGTCTGGGGGACAGAGTGAGACTCCAACTCAAAAAAAAAAAATGTGTGACCCAGGCAAGGAGCAACCTGATCAGCACACACGGAGAGGGCTGAACACAGGCAGATCTGTGGGTGGTGGTTTGCAGGCTCTGCCTGACTGCGCAGTGAGCAGGGGGACAGATCTAGAGTTTGGAGCCCCCTCTCCTCTGCTGTGAACCAAGAGCAGTACACCTACAAGGAACCCAAAGTTCAGAAACCTGCCACGAAAGGGTGATCAAGGATTACAACAGTTTTATTTTGGGGGGAGGGCGTTTCCTTGCTCTCACTCTACAGTTTTCAGATGGTGTTTGTATTTCATTTTGTTTCATTCCTTCTTCTTCTTCTTCTTCTTCTTCTTCTTCTTCTTCTTCTTCTTCTTCTTCTTTTTTAACATAAAGGCATATAGGAGTGTGAAAATCTCATATTCATGATTTTTAGTGGTTTTTTTTTCTTCTTCTTTTATGGTTTGTTTGTCTGTTTGTTGGCTTGTTTCCTTTTCCATCTCTTCTTTGCTCTCTTCATGTCCCTCTATTATCCCTTCTCTCTTTCTTAGTTTCTTTAGTTTTCTTTATACTATTTTTGTGCCCAGGGAAGATAGATACTTCCCATTGCATGGGCATACCGTGAGGTGGTGGGAAGTGGGTCCCTGGGGACCCACATCTCAATCAATGAAAATTGTGATCTGCAGGCAGCTTTTGAAACTTAGCACAACCCAACACACCTTATTCAAAATCTCAAAACTGCAAAAGGACAACACAGCTTCCCACCCCAACCCAGCTTAAAAATTGAACAAATCCAGAGACTTTACCAAAGGAAGAATAGGGGTTTGGGCAAAAAGAAGTGAAAATTACTCCCTCTTTCACTGAGCAATGGAAGTAAGGAGAAAAAAAAAATCCACCACAAATGAAGAGAAATAAATTAAAAAACACAGGTGTCCCACAAAGCCCAAAAAGGATAGTGCACGAGAATAAAGACTTCAGAATTCAAACAATCAAGAGTGTCCAGACTGACTGCCTCAGACCACAAATGCAGAGATGAAGGAAAGGTTGAAAAAGCTAAAAAAGAACCAAGAAAGGCAAGAAAAAAATTGAAAGAATTAATTACTGATGTGGACGCTATAAAGAATACAGTCAATGAAATAAAAAATAAACTGACAAACATGGAAAGTAGAATTAACCAGGCAGAAGAAAGAGTCTTGGAGCTTGAAGACCAAAATATGGAACTAACTCAATCTTAAAAACATAGAAAGGAGGCTTAAAAAGATGGAACAAAACTTCAAGAGATATGCCATTATATCAAGAAATCATTTACACAGGATCAGTATCCCTGAAGCAGAAAAGGAGAACAAAAGCACCCTAGAACAAACATTCCATGAGGTCATCCAAAAAACTTTCTGAATCTCAGCAGAGAAGTGACCATCCAAACACAAAAGATTCAGAAAACCCCTACAAGGCATCAAATGAGAAGACCAACTTCTAGGCACACAGTAATTAACCTGCACAAAGTACGTATAAAAGAAAAAATCCTAAAGACAGTAAGAAAGAAAGGTCAGACTGCCTACAATTAGAATAGCAACAAACTTATCTACAGAAACACTACAAGCTAGAAGAGACTGGAGTTGAATGTTCAAAATTCTCATAGATAAACAATTTCAACCAAGAATTTCCTAACCTACTAAAGTAAGCTTCATCAGTGATGGAGAAAAAATTGTTTTCCAAACATTCAATCCCTAAGAGTTTATTTAAGAAGATGTTAAGCACAAAATAATTTTTAAAAAAGAACATGCTCATCATAAGAATGCAGGAAAACAGAATCAACACAGCATGTGTCATGACTATAAAATTGAAAACACACACATGCTTCAACCCCAAAATCAAAACAAGTCCATCAAACAAATAAACAAATCAATAACAAAATCTACAAGAGCCTCATGACATGGATAAACTTTCTCAGCTCAATAATTAGCCTGAACATGAATGGACTAAATGCACCACTGAAAAGATGTAAAATAGCAAACTGGATTAAAAAAAAAAAAGACCCAACAATATGCTGACTCCAGAAAACACATTACACCAGAAAAGAGACTCATAGTCTCAAAGTTAGAAGATGGAAAACAAATTTTCAGGTGAATGGAACAATAAAGAAAGCAGGAGTCATTGTCTTAATATCAGACAAAACAACCTTTAAGTTATACCAATTTAAAAAGACACAGAAGGACACTACATAATGATAACAGGCTCAATCTATCAACAACAAAAATTCATCCTAAACATATATGCACCCAACACAGGAACACCAATTTTTATAGAGCAGCTATTAAGTAAACTAAAAAAAAAAAAGGACTATCATAGTTGGGGACTTACATAACCCACTAATAACCCTAGATAAATCATGGATGCAAAAAATTAACAAAGATATACAGAACCTTAACTTGGTGCTTGACAAATGGACTTAATAGATACCTACAGAATACTCAACCCAACAACTATGGAATACACATTCTATTCAACACCAAATGGAATGTACTCCAAGATCAACTACATCCTCAGACATAAATCAAGCATAAGCAAACTTCATAAGATCAAAATACTGCCACGCACCTCCTTAGAGCACAGTACAATAAAAATAAATATCAACGCCAACAAAATTCCTCCAAAACCCACAAAGACATGGACACTAAACAGTATGATGCTGAACATCACCCAGGTCAACACAGAAAATCAAAGTGGAAATTAAAAGATTCCTGATACAAATGAAAATAAAGTCACATCTGGCCAAAACCTCTGGGATACCATCACAGCAGTATTAGGAGAGGAATTTAAATTTCTATCAAGAAGACAGACAAACAACAAGTCAACAGCCTAACAAATCACCAAAGGAAGCTGAAAGGACAAGACCATCAAAGCCCTAACTTCAGCAGAAAAATCCAGATCACCAAAGTAAAAGCCCAAATATGGGCATAGAAGACAAAAATATCATAGAAAAAAATCAACAAAACAAAAAGCTGGTTCTTTGAAAAAATAAACAAGATTGGCAGACCCCCTAGCCTGATTGACCATGAAAAAGAGAGAATAAGTTCAAATAAACACAATCAGAAACACAAAATATCAAGTTACAACTGACCTCAAAATATATAAAACATTATCACAGATAACTGTGTACATCTGTGTGGAAAGAAATTCAAAAACCTAAATGAAACGGAACACTTTTTGGCATCACACAACCTTCCAAGGTTGAAACAAGAAAAAAATCTGACCCTAAATATACAAATAATAACCCAGGAAAATTGACTCCATCATGAGAAAGCTACCTACAAAAAAAAAAACAAAACCCTGGGCCAGACAGCTTTCCAGCAGACATTTACAACACATACAATGAGGAGCTGATACAAATATTGAAAGTATTCCAGGCAACCAAGAAAGACGGAACTCTACCCAAACCATTTTATGACGCTAACTTCACATTGATATCCAAATTGGGTAAAGATCAAATAAAGAAAGAGAACTACAGGCTAATATTCCTGATGAACATAAATGCAAAAATTATCAAAAAGATTCTAACAAAGCAGATCCAACAACACATCTCAAAAATCATCCACCGGGCTCAGTGGCTCAGCCTATAATCCCAGCACTTTGGGAGGCCGAGGCGACTAGATTGCCCGAGCCCGCGGGTTCAAGACCAGACCAGGCAACTTGGTGAAACCTCATCTCTACAATAATTTAAAAAAAAAAAATTAGCCTGGTGTGGGAGCACATGCCTGTAGTTCCAGCTACCTGGAAGGCTGAGGTGGAAGGATCATCAGAGTCCAGCAGGTCAATGCTGGAGTGACCATGAGTGTGCTACTGCCCTCCAGTCTGGGCAACAGAATGAGACTAACTAAAAAAAAAAAAAAAAATCATCCACTATGACCAAGTAGGATTCATCCCTGGGATGCAGGGTTACTTCAACATCCTCAAGACCATAAATGTAATTAAATACATCAACAGATGTAAAAATAAGAACCACATGATTATTTTAGATGCAGTAAAAGCTTTTGATAAAATCTAGTGTCCTTTCTTGTCAAAAAACCTTGAACATCAAGGCATAGAGCGAACATACATCAAAATAGTAAGAGCCATCTACAATAAACCTACAGCCAACATATTGCTAAACAGATGGAAATTGGAAGCATTTCCCCTGAAAACAGAATAAGACAAGGCTGCCCACTCCCACTCCTCCTGTTCCACATAATGTTGGAAGTCCTAGCTAGAGCAATCAGACAAGAGAAGGAAGTCAGCAGTATCGAAATAGGAAAAGAGAAAGTCAAAATATCCTTCTTTATAGATGATATGATCCTATACCTTGAAAACACAAGAGAATCTGTCAAAAGCCTCTTTGAACTAATAAAGAACTTTGACAAAGTCTCAGGGTATACGATGTATAAGATAATGTACAAAAGATAGTTGCATCCTTATACACCAACAACAAACAAGCAGAGAACCAAATAAAAAGCATAATCCCATTCACAATAGTCAAAAAAAATAAAAATAAAATCTTATCATCTTCCTAATCAGATAGGTTAAAGACCTTTATATCAAAAACTGCTTAGAGAACTCAAAGAAGACACAAACAAATGGAAAAATATTCCACGCTCGTGGACTGGAAGAATCAAAATTTTTAAGATGTCTATCCTACCCAAGGCAATCTACACATTCAACGCAATACCCATTATATTACAAACATCAATCTTCTCACACCTGGAAATAGCAATACAGAAATTTATATGGAAATATAAAATACCATGAATAGCCAAAACGCTCCTTTACAAAAAAAAAAAACAAAACAAAGTGGGAGGTATCACACTTCCAGACATTAAATTGTACTGTAAGGCTGCAGTAATCTAAACAGTATGGTATTGGTACAAGAATAGGCATATAGACCAATGGAACAGGATAGAGTTTTCAGAAGTAAAACCTCAATTTCCCAACCAACTGAGCTTCAACAAATCCTCCCTCAACAACCATTGGAGAGAGAACCTATTCAGTAAGTATTGCTGAGAAAACTGGCTGACCACATGAAGAAGGTTTAAACAGGAGCCCCTGCCTATCACCATACACACAAATCAACTCTAAGTGTATAAAGACCTAAACATAAGACATCAAACTATAACAATCTTAGAAAATGCAAGAGACACCATTATGGTAATGGAATGGACTATCAATTCCCAATCAAAACCTCAGATGCCCATGATATAAGAGACAAGATAGACAAGTAGGACTTTATCAAACTGAAAACCTTCTGCAAAGCAAAAGAAACCAAGTGAGTGGGGAGACAGCCCACAGAATGGGAAAAAATATTTGCCAACTGTATATCTGGCAAAGGCCTAACATCAAGGATCTACAAGGAACTCAAATGTGCTGAGAGGAAAAAAAAAGGCTCCTATAAAAATTGGGCAAAAGATATGAATAAATACTTCTCAAAAGAAGACATCTAAGCGGCCAACAGATAAATGAAAAAATGCTCAGTCTCACTAGTCATCAAAGAAATGCAAATTAAAACCACACTGAGATACCACCTAGCTCCAGTCAGGATGGCCATCATCAATAACTCAAAAAACAACAGATCCTTTAGAGGATGTGGGGAAAGGGTATGCTTCTACACTGTTGGTGAGAGTGTAAACTAGTACAACCTCTGTGGAAACAGTGTGGCGAATCCTAAAAGATCTAAAAATCAACCTTCCGTATGACCCAGCAATCTCCCTTCTGGGAATATACCCAGAGGAACTCAAATAATTCTATAAAAAAGATACCTGCACATGCATATTTATTGCAGCACTATTCACAACAGCAAAAACATGAAACCAACTGTGCTATCCATTGAACGTGGACTGGATTAAAAAAATGTACATATACATAATGGAATATTTCATAGACATAAAAAAGGACAAACTTATAGGCATCACAGCAACTTGGATGGATTTAGGGTCTATAATACTCAGTGTTCTGTCACAGAAACAAAGAACTGAGTACCACCTGTTCTCACTCATAAACAGACCATGAACATTTATCATAATACTATAAGAAAGGGATTGGTAATAGCAGGGAACTACCAGGGGTGAGGCACACAAAATTAATAAGGGTACCTGATATTAAACCAGGCGAAGTGGGGACCAAAGAAAGGTCTAAACTTTACCTGTACAGTGACCACTTGTCTACCTAATCCTGATTTGTATCCTAGATCTTACAAATAAATTTTAAAACGATGTGAAATCTGCCAACATACATATAAAAAATGATAAACATCACTTATCATCAGAGAAACGCATGTGAAAACTGTGAGTTACCATCTCATACCAGTCAGAATGTTTTTTATTAAATGCTTAAAAAGTCAAAAAATAACCCCACCAAATGTGGGGAATGCTTGTAAACTATTGGTGGAAATGCTAACTAGTTTAGTCTCTGTGGAAAGCAATTCAGAGATTTCTCAAAGAGTTAAAAAGAGGATTAACACTTGACCTAGCAATCCCATTACTGGGTATATACCCAAAGGAGCATAAATTGTTCTACCAAAAAGATACTTGCACTCATATGTTTATCATAGCACTATACACAATAGCAAAAAACCTAAAAGTCAAAAACCTATAGTGTATACAAAAGATAAAAAGTAAATCACTAGAGAAAATAATCTAATTACAAAGAAAGACAACAACAAAAAGAAACACAGGAACTACAAAACAACCAAAAACCTCTTAACATAGCAATGATTTCTTTAAATGTAAGTAGATTAAATTATTCAATTAAAATAAAAATAAATAATGTGGCTTAGAGATACAAATCACAACCCAACTATATGGTGCCTACAGTGCACTGATTTTACCATTAAGGACATACATGGATTAAAAATAAAAGACGAAAAAAGATATTACATGAAAATGAAAACCAAATATATCGGGGTAGTTATATTTAGATAAAATAGACATTAAATCAAAAAGTGTAATTTAAAAAAAGAGAGTTCAAGAAGGTCATTGTATAATAATAAGGTCAATTCATCAAAAGGATTTAATAATTATAAATATATCCTTCCAATATTTATTTTAAACATGTAAAGTAAATATTAATAGATCTGAAGGAGAAAGAGATTGTAACACAAAAATAGTATGAGGTTCAACATGTCAGTTTCAGCAATGAACAGAAACAGAAAGTCAAAAGAAAACATCAGATATAAACTACACCTTAGACCAAACGGACCTAACAGAAATATATAGAACATTCTATTTAACTGCAGCAAAATATGCATTATTTTCAAATGCATACGGAACATTCTCCAAGATAAATTGTATGTTACCACTGAACAAGTCTTAACTTATTTGAGAAGATTGAAATCTTTTTTTTTTTTTTTTGAGTGGGAGTCTCACTCTGTCACCCAGACTGGAGTGCAGTGGCCGCTCCCAGCCACCGTAGCCTTGACCTGCTGGGCTCCGGTGATCCTTCCGCCTCAGCCTTCAAAGTAGCTGGAACTACAGGCGCACGCTACCACACCCAACTAGTTTTTTTTTTTAAATTTATTGTAGAGATGAGGTCTCACCAAGTTGCCCAGGCAGGTCTCGAACCCACGGGCTCAGGCAATCCACTCACCTCAGCCTCCCAAAGGCGCGGGATTACAGGCTGAGCCACCGAGTCCAGCTGATTGAGATCTTAATAAGTATCTTTGTATACCACACTATTATGAAACTAGATAATAATAGGAGAAATTTTTTGAATCGTCACAAGTATATACAAATTAAAGAACATGCTACTGAACAACAAATGGGTCAAAGAGAAAAATTAAAAGAACAATTAAGAAATATTTTGACACAAAGAAAAGTGAACACATATCAAAACTTATGGAATGCAGCAAAACATAATTTCAAAAATTATTTATTTTAATTTTAATTGAATAGTTCCAAAAAGGAGGTATATAGCAATAATTGCCTAAATCAAAAAATAAGCAAGATTTCAAATAAACAACCTTACATTACATATCAAGGAATTAGGGAAAAAAGAATAAACTATGCGCAAAGTTGGTAGAAGAAAGAAAAAAGATAACGCAGAAATAAATAATACAGAAACCAGAAAAATAATAAAAAGATCAAACTTTTTTTGGAAAAGAGAAACAAAATTGACAAATCATTAACTAGATTAAGGAGAAAAGAGAGAACACTCAAATAGATAAAATCAGAAATAAAAGAGGACACATTAAAGTTGATACCAAAAATATAAAGAATAAAAGACTACTATGAACAAAGATATACTAACAATTTGGAAAACTTACAAGACATGTGTAAACTCCTAGAATCTTTGAACCTATCAAGACTGAATCATTAAAAAATAGATAGTCTGAATAGACCAATGAAAAACAATAATATCGAATTTAAAATATTGAATTAAAAATTCTAACAAAGAAAAGTCCAGAACCTGAAGAATTTACTACTAAATTCTACCAAACATTTCATAAAGAACACTAATTTTTCTCAAATACTTCCAAAAATTAAAGAGGAATCACTTTCAAACTCACCTTAAAAAGTCATTATTACCCTGATACCAAAGAAAGACAAGGATGTTACAATAATAACAACAGCAAAATTACAGAACAATATTTTTCATATACATAGATACAAAAGTCCTCAAAATGTTAACAAACCAAATTCAACAGCACATTAAAGCAATCATTCAACATGATTTAGTGGGATTTACTTTTGGATGCGAGGATATTTCAACAAATGCATATCTATAAATGCAAAAACTACTATGATAATCTGAATAGATGGAGAAAAGGCATTTGACAAAATTCAGCATCCTTTCATGATTTAAGAAAAAAAACTCCGGGTAGTAGTTTGTTTGATTTAGGTTTTACCTCAATAAAATAAAAACCATATATGACAAATTCACAGCTAATGTTGAATGGTAAAAAGTTGAAAGCATTTCCTCTAAGATCAGGAACAAGACACAGATATCCACTCCCACTACTTCTTTTCAACGTGTAATAAAAGATCTAGCCAGAATAATTAGGAAAAAAGAAAGAATGACAGTTCATCTAAATTGAAAAGGAAAAACTTAAATTGTCCTTGTTTGGAGATGGTATAAAGAGGGTGCCAAAAAAATAGGCATTTTAAGAAAGGAAAAAGCTGTATTATTAATTATTATTTGTTCTTGAATAAAGTTTGCTTAGACAAAAAACCATTAAGAAAAATTTGTATAATAATCATTTTCACATGTAAAAAATAAATAAGTAAATAAAATAAAATAAAATTGTAATACTCAGCATATACCAATAACAAAAGATGAATACAAGTCATGTTTGAATTCTGCAATTAAAAGATGTGCTCAGCTGGGCTTGGTGGCTCAGCCTGTAATCCCGCGCTTTGGGAGGCTGAAGTGAGTGGATTGCCTGAGCCCGCAGGTTCGAGACCCACCTGGGCAACTTGGCGAGACCTCATCTCTACAATAAATCAAAAAATTAGCCAGATGTGCTAGCGCGGGCCTGTAGTTCCAGCTACTTGGAAGGCTGAGGCGGAAGGATCGCCAGAGCCCAGCAAGCCGAGGCTGCAGTGGCCGGGAGCGGCCACTGCACTCCAGTCTGGGCGACAGAGTGAGACTCCAACTCAAAAAAAAAAAGATGTGCTCAAAGTGGTTACCATCAGTGTCCAGACACTTCTGACTGTGGCAAACATCTCTTAACAGTTCTTAAAATGTGTATACAATTTTTTG
Source organism: Tarsius wallacei (assembly GCA_963574415.1). Classification (NCBI taxonomy): domain Eukaryota; kingdom Metazoa; phylum Chordata; class Mammalia; order Primates; family Tarsiidae; genus Tarsius; species Tarsius wallacei. The sequence continues at coordinate 22,275 of CAUYQG010083925.1, forward strand.
GCACATTCATTATAGACAGAAAACCCAAAAGTCTCCAGAAAAGAAAATACTGTTAGAACTATTAAATAAATTTAATAAAGTTGCAGGATACAAAATCAACATACAAAAATCACTAGTTTATTTTATACTTTAACAATGAAATATACACAATCAAAATAAAAAACAATCCTATTTATACTAGCTACCAAAAAATAATCTTAGAAATAATTTTAACCAAGGAAGTTAAAAAAAAATCTGTTTACTGAAAACTATAAAGCATGAATGAAAAAATTTGAAGAAAACATAAATAAATGGAAAAAAGAAACCAAGTTCATGTTTTGGAAGAACAAATATTGTTTAAAAAGCCATACTACCCAAATCACTTGCATATTCAATGTAATGCCTATCAAAATTCCAGTGACAGTTTTCACAGAAATAGAAATAAATAATCTTAAAATTCACATGGAAGTACAAAAGACCTCAGATCGCAAAAGCAATCCCAAGCAAAAAAAAAAAACAAAGCTGGAAACATTACACTATCTCACTTCAGAATGTACTATAAAATTCATAGTAATCAAAATAACATTATACTGACATAAAAATAGACACATAGACTAGTGGAATAGAATAGATAACTCAGATATAAATCGATACCATTATGATCAATTGAATGTTGACAAAGTTGTCAAGAATACACAATGAGGAAAAGATAGTATTCTCAATAGCATTGTGAAAACTGGATATTCATATGCAGGAGAGTGAAATTTGATCCTTGTCTCAAGTCATATACAAAAATCAATTTTAAATGGTTTAAATATTTAAAAGTAAGACCTGAAACTCTAAGACAACTAGTAGAAAACATAGGGGGAAAAGCTTCATAACATTGGTTTGGACAATGATTTTTTGGATATGATCTAGGAAGTACAAGCAACAAAATAAAAAATAGACAAATGATAATATATTAAACAAAAAACCTTCCACATAGCCAAGAAAACAATCAACAGAATGAACCTACAAAATGGGACAGAATATTTGCAAGCCAAACTTCTGATAAAGAATTAACTTATAAGATCTATAAGGAACACAAATGGTTCAAATGATTCAACAACAGCAACAACAAAAGACCAAATTTTAAAAATGGGCAAAGGAATGGAATCGATATTTCTCAAAAGAATACATGAAAATGGCCAACAGGAACGTTAGAAATGTTCAACATTACTAATTATCAGGGAAATCAAATTAAAACCACACTGATATATCACCTCATACCTGTTAAAGAAGGCTAATATCAAAAGCCAACCCAGTGTTGACAAGGACATGAACACTGTAGGAAGGTAAATTAGTACATTCATTATTAAAACAGAATGAAATCTCAAAATATTAAAATAGAACTATCAGATAATTCAGTAATCCCACTACTGAGTGTGTGTGTGTGTGTGTGTGTGTGTGTGTGTGTGTGTATGTGTAGCCAAAATAAATGGAGTCCGTATGTTGAAGAGATGCCTGCACTCCTGTGTTCATTGCAGCATGATTGACAATAGCCAAGGTATGGAATCAGCCTATATCCCTCAATGAATGAATAGATAAAGAAAATTGTAGTATATATGAGCACAGTGAAATAATATTCAGACTTTAAAAAGAAGAAAGTTATATCATTTGCAAAAACATGAATGAACCTGAAGTCATTATTTTAAGTGAAATAAGCCAGGCACAAACAGACGAATACTACATGATCTCACTTAAATGTGTAATCTAAAAACATTGAACTCTTAGAAGCCCGGAGTAGATGGTGGTTGCCAGGAACTGGAAGGGACAGGGGTTAGAGAGGTATTAGTCAAAGTATACAAAATTTCAGTTAGGAGCAATAAGTTCAAAAACTCTATTTTATAGTATGGTGACTATGGTTAATAACAAGGTATTATATTCTTGAAAATTTGCTGAGAACATATATTTTAAGTGTTCTCATCACAAAAAATGATAAGTATGTTAGGTAATACATATGTTAATTAGCTCAATTTAACAACTCTACAAAGAGTACGCATTTCTAAATACAAATCTATGCACAATAAATGTATACAATTTTTATTAATCAATTAAAAGCAGTTGGATATTTTATCTCTTGTAGTTTATTTACTTTTAATCCTTTAATGGACATAACACAATCTATCATCCATTAAATAAATTTACGTGAGATGAACCAACTAAGTTTTAATTTTTATCAGAAGTGCTATTTTATTTCAATCTGCAAATTTTGAAGAAAATAGGGTTCTGTATGAGAGCTATATAAAACTGTTAATGACTTTTTAACCATTTTCCTTTTTAAGCAAAAATCAATAGGCACAACTCTGCACAGAGTGCAAGTCATCCTGAAAAGAATTATTTCACGATTAGGATAGTGAAGCACCACAGGTTCCATTTCTTGAGGTATACTTTCCTGTTTGTTTGTTTTTAGTTAAGTGAAGATTAACGATATACCATTATAATTAATGTACATCAAAAATTTTCATAGAAGTACAAATACATACCCTATCATTAAACATGCCCCAAGCACAGAGCAACTTAATAGATGATTTAGACCAGGCTCCAAGAATCTCTGAAGTTTTTTTAACATAATTATCTTAGAAAAGAAAGAGCATGGGGTTTTGCTTATAATAATAATGATAATGATAGTTATTCATATAATCCTTATTCTTAGTCAAACACTGGCCGAAAATCTATGTATTTTATCTGACCTAATCCCCAGAACTCTATAAGGAATTTAAAACTCAGTATCTTTATTTATGGGGCTCATACATAAAGAGTTTGGAAAGCTGTCCTCAAGGTCTTATAGCTTATAAATGGTAGATAGAGTTTGGATCCTGGCATTTTGACTTTGGAATGATACCACACAAATGGTCATGACTTTAGAGATTCATGTTTCTAAATACCTGGTGTAAGTTTTAATTTATCAATAGTAACATTTAGGAAAAATAAATAGAATGAAATATTAATTTCAGTCACTTTAATTTGACAATTAGAACTCAGATGAAACACCACTTCACTGTAGAAACAAATACACCAAATTGAAAACAAGACTGTATTGTCTTACGTTTTTCAACACTTTACATGTATTTTTAACCGCTCATGTCTATATTTCAGAAAATATTTCTAAGTTAATTTTGTCTATCATTAAATCTCATTTCAAAAAACTCATTAAATATAGTTCACATACTTAAATCATGGATATGTAAGGTCACCAATTAGTTTCAAAATGGATGAAATATGACTGCTGGAAATATTCCTGCCGGTTGTGATTCAACAAAGGTGAAGATAGAGCATGCTCCTTTTCCACATGAGTCAGTTAACGTTGTACAAAAAGAAAACATATTTCTTGACCTTAGAATTCATCCTTGGCTCTAGTCAATCAGACCTCAAATGTGATTCTTTGGTCATTTAAAATAAAATGCAAAAGATTGCGCAAGATTTAGTTAACTCATTGTCACAATTGAAGTCACACCCCCTCAAAAAAGTTTTACTAATATCTCATTAGTTCATTAAGTATAGTAAATTGAAATAAGTTAAATATGATTTTTTTTTTTGAGTTGGAATCTCTGTCGCCCAGGCTGGAGTACAGTGGCACACGCATGGCAACTGCAGCCTCAACCTGCTAGGCTCAGGCGATCCTTCTACCTCAACCTTCCAAGTAGCTGAAACTACGGATGCGTGCTACCACACCTGCTTATTTTTTGATTTATTGTAGAGACAAGTTGCCCAGGCTGGTCTTGAGCCCCTGGGCTCAGGCAATCCTCTTGCCTCAGCCTCCCAAAGTGCTGGTATTAAAGTCTTGAGTCACTACACCTGGCCTAAATATGATTTTATAATATAAATAATTCAAATATAATTTTATAGACAATTAAAATGCAAGATTTTATGAGAAACCAGAGATAGAAAACTGTATAGTAAGCAACAGTTCCTATTAATATAACAGACTCTTCTGAGCCATATTACCAAGAATAAAAATCTTTTTCAGTAATTTTTACTGCCTTTACTAAAGGCACTGAAAATAAAATACCAAAGACTAGTTTTATTCTTCTATCAAAAAAATAAGTGTTACTAGTACGTTTAACATTATAGTGAATATAATGCTATTAATGTAAAAAAAAAAAGTACCCTCAATAAATTGTTAATAAATAGGTTGTTGAGTACATTTTTTTAATTTAAAGACTATTTTGGAAAAAACCATAAAATTAGGTTGTGTTTTGATCTTATGACTAAATTTTAGCAATTAGTATTGCTTTGTTTCAATTTTCATGCAAACAAAAGTATGGCAATGTCTTTCAGTTTTTAACATCTAAATAGTTAAACATTGCTTGTTATTGCTGTTGTTTTTTAAAGACACAACCTTGAAGGTGAGAAGGGACATCCATACCAAAATTCCAAGTGGCAGAATTAAATCAAATTCTGTAAAAGAAAACTATCCTCTTGATCTGACATGCATGGATGAGTGCACATCAATAGCACAAAGGACTCCATTATCTCTGTATCAAAGTAAATAGGAGAAAAAATAAGCCACAGAGATGAATGATGAGCTAAAAGTCAGACATCAGGCAGCCCAGAGTGTGAGCAGGAGCACATGTTGCCTTTCCAAAGGGCATGGCTGTTATTAACTCCTTCAACTCCTGAATGGAATATATGCTTTGGCGATTCCATGGAAACAAATATCTAAAGAGGACAAGAAATGAATTATTGCTCTGGTAAAATATAAGTTAACCAATAATAGAATCACATTCATAATTACCATTGTGGGACACAGCAGAGACTTCAAGTCAGAAATAATTGAGTTTGAATCTCTATTCAACTCTAGACTATCCTACTCATAAAATTTGTATTATATGTATGCATTATTATTTTTACACTGCAAATTTAATGTATACACACTTATAAATATTAGAATGCATATAAACAAACATACATACTATAAATTAAATATATATAGTACACATAAGTGAGATAATGATAATTAGTATATACTTATATATAAAACAATTTGAATGTGTACATGAAATAAATGCATATTTATATATTATGTATTAAATATATATGCAGATATGTACATATGTATATAAATATACACACAAGAGAGAATAATAATGTTATACTTTTGGAATGACTCTAGTTTATATATTATACACTGCATTATTAAATATGTAACATAGAAACTAGTACATGGACTATAAACACAAAATGGAATTAGATTATTTTAATCAAAGAAGCATTCTGCTCTCATTATTTCAATTTTAATAAATATACTTCTTTCCAAAGAGGGAAGAGAAAAAACAGTTCATTTTTGCTATAGTGTTTCCTCCTCTGAAAAGGGAAAAAGATATAATAAAATTTCATTTTATTTTCCTGGAATTATTATCTATGCATACTGATAGAATATGATTGTATACAAATTAATTATCCTTCAGTTCAAATTTTCTCTTTTGCAATTCAAAATATAATAACGTGATATTTGGGTGTAAGTAGCAAAAAAAACTAACATTGACATAATGTTACTGTATCTGCTTTACAAAATGTAATATCTTCTTTATTCCTCACAATTTATGAGTACCTGATTTTGTAAATAAAATAATCATGGCTCTCAGAATTTGAGCAAATGGCCTGCTGTCATGCTGCCACTGAAAGCAGAGAGGGGCCTGGGCTCCAGGACTGAGAGGCTCTATGCCCCCATACTTTATGTCATGTCACGTTGCTCCCTCAGTTATCAGCACGTAGATGTAAAAAGCATACAACTTTAGAGATAGGATCCATCCTCATGACTCCCTATACGTAGCCGCCTATTAAATAGGTGAGAAAACTGTAACCCAGAAATGTGAAATAATTTTTCTACACGATTTGGAGCATTACACATTTGGAGCAAGATCAACGTTCCTTTCATGTCTTTTCTGCTTCGACAAGAACTAGTTAATATATGAATGTGACTAGAGAAGACCAGTCCTGTGGAGTCTATCTGGAGTTGATCTCTGGGAACCTGGGACTTGAGCTCCTAAATGGAAAGACCAAGAAAGTAGAATGATGGAACACATGGGGAGAGGGAGATAACAAGCGACATCCGTGTTCATCTAGGATGCTGCAGGGATTGAACACCAAGAAGAAAACACGTTTTCCTGAACATCTTTCATATAGCAGACAAGTAGTATATATTAATTTTCTCCCCCTTCCGCATGATTTTTCTATTAGGTTTATCTTGTCTACCAAAAGATACTGCCTGCCTATCTCTAGAATTCCATGTTGGATTAGCATGGAAATGAAAATATAAAACATAAAAATAAAATAAAAATCCTTCCTTTTGCATCTCTGTGCAGAATTGATGGAGCCAGGACATTGCCTCTGTCTTTAATAGGTCATGAGAGAATTAGAAAGCTTTCATAAAGCAGCCGTGATTCAGGTTGAGGTTCAAAAATTTCCAGCAGCATATTTTAGTGATTAAGAAAAGCAAATGCCTAATTCCTCACTAGCTTTGTCTGCCACTCCTGACACTTCAGACTGGCTTCTGAGATACTGAATCCTTTATTTCTCCTCCTCTCATTTAAAAACATTCACACATTTCAGTTTTTAATGTGGCATGTTAAGGGGATATGGATTTTCACCTCTTTGGGTTCTGTAAGCTTCTGAATACATTTCATTAATAAGAAAACTGTCTACGGAAGGACCTGCGATGGTAGTAGTGCTTGTATAACAGCCTTGGGAAAATAAAAACACCAGGGAGATTGCCGGACCACATTTGCTTGAGGATATTCCAGACTTTCTGGAAAAAAAAGAAAGAAAGAAAGAAGACTCTGTGATAACGGAATAAAGGGTTTTGTTGTTGTTTGTTTATATATTTATTTGTTTATAAATATATAACATATGTATTGTGTGTATACACACACGCATATACATATATAGGCTTGCATGTGTTTGTCCTAAGATTCTATTTAAAACATATAGAAAAGTAAGAAGAAAATGAACACCCTGTGCTAGGCTAAACATATACCAAAAATGGTTTACATTTAGTCATATGTGCATATTTTCTCATATATATTTTCCCTTAAAATAATTTAAAATAAATAATACATATCATGACCCTCCACCCCTATAACATTTAGCATGTTCTTCCTAAGAATGAGGACATTCTCTCAGATGGACATGTGCTACTCTAAACTTAAAAATAACAATAATAACAGAATTTAAACAACATCTTAAAATGGGCAACCTTTATGTGCATATCTTAAGTTTTGAGTGAATGTCGTTTTACTGCTTAGGGATTTTTTTTCGTACTCCTCCTTCTCTTCCTTCTCTTTCTTTGATCTGAAATCCAGTCAAAGTTCATGCAACGAATTCAGTTACTATGTTCTTTTAATTTCTTTTATTATTGGTGAGGCCTTTCTCATGTGTTTGCTTGCCTGCTTATTTTTAATTGCATTATATTTTTATGTGTTGTCTCTAATATCGTAGAATGTCCTTCTCTCCAAATTTCTGTAATTGTTTCTTCATAGTACAATTCAACTTGTTTCTCAATCTCCTGTATTTTCTTTGAACCATAAATTAAGTCTAGGACAATGGTCAACACACTACTGGCTACTAAATCTGGTCCACAACCCGTGAATAAAGATTTACTGCACCACAACCAAACCATATGTAGACCAGTTATTTAAATATTGCCTGCTTTTGTATTGTGACAGATTTGAATAGTTGTGACATATCATATGGTCCACAAATCTTAAAATATTTACTCTCAGAGTCTTTACAGAAAAAGTTTGTCAATCACTGGTCTAGAAGTTTGATTAAATGCAAACTAAAAATTTTGGGGAAGCATGCAATTTCCCCTATTGCATCAAACTCAGAGGCATATGTGCCAGATTACCCCACCACTAGTGAGCCTCAGTTTTATCATCTTTCCATTTTAAAAGTTCATTTTTTTTTTGCAGTCAATTAATCTGTGGCTACATACTTTAACTCTATGAAAATATTATTTTCCAACAATCTTACACAGCTTCTCGATAACAATGTTTACCTAAATCAATTACTTCTAATTTATTATGCCTTTAACATGTTTTAGCTTCCATTCTGGTATAAAGAAAAAAGTAATTTTTTTTTTGCTTCTTTGTTCTTTTTGTTTTTTATTTTTGAGTTCCTGGATTTTTACTTGTTTTTGAATACAGTCTTATTATTTTCATGTTAATTGTCCCTAATTTTGATAATGAGAACCTCTTATAAATAGTTTATATATTTTTATATGTCCCCTTAATATCTAAGACTCATAGCACACTGACATACAAAAGGTGACCCAAATTAGTTTCTTAATTTCCTGTCTGTGAGCCAGAATCGGTCATTTCTCTGAGAAACCCTAATTTGTGGAGAATGGTACTTAAAACTGAAGATCCGGGCATTTGTGTTCACTACTTTAGAGGGGTCATTGCTTATAGATCCCCTGAATAGTTAAATGTAGGAAACAAAAAAATCTCATAAATTGACATTGCTCTGTCCAACTCAGATTCCACATTAGACAGTTTCTCCCATATATCTATTTTCTTTCACATCAAAAATCATGGTTCCTAAAATCATTAATATATTTACTTATTTATCTTCTCCTATATGTATGTAAAATAATCTTGAAATTTCAAAAACAATATTGCTACTAACAGGAAATATGCTGCATAAATTTTTTTCTCCTTTTTCTTAATACTCTATCCCTAGAACATACAATCTAGGTACTGTCAAAGTGTATTTGATACATTTTTTGCAGGATTGTGAACTTGTTTACAATTTTAGGGTGTTTTCGCCATTAGATTTAATTTATCTAGCATGTAAAAAATTTTTACATTTTTCTTATCTTGGGTTTCTGGAGAAGCCTTTCACAGAAAGAGGTAGTGCCTTGGCGCTTGTGCAAAACAACCTGAGGGATGTTGAAGGAATCCACTAGCCACAATGTGCAGTGCAATCTGGGCACTTGAAAAGCTCCGGGCTTCTGGAGAAGCTGCATGTGTTGCAGGAGACCTGTAAGGGAAATACATTAGATGCAGAAAGAGAAAGACCCACTATCTCTCTCTACTGATAAAGCTTAATAGTGTGCCAGTCGGCAGAGGTCAAAAATTTACTGGGTCCAAGTCTTTTCACACAGAGCAAGAACTGAAGGGTAGACTTGGAACTGAAAGATAATAGATTAATAAATTAATAACCGGGATAGATACCTTCCCACAGGTCTTAGATGCTCTGTTTTGTTTTATATCTCTTTGTTTCTTCTTGTGCTTCATTTTGGATAATCACATAACACTGGATTCATATTAGTTTTCTTTCTTTAGCTTTGTCCAACCTGTTGATAAGCCCATCAAGGGATTTTTTTAACCTGTACCTTGTTCAATTTAATCTTTTTAGCATTTTCATTTGATTTTTCTATAGTTTTCGCCCCCTTCTAAAATTTTTCATCTGTTTATGCTTGTAACATATCTTTTCTATCATATCCTTTATATATCAATCATTGTTAGTTTATAAACCCTGCTTCAGAGTTTGAACATTTGGATCATTTCTGAATCTGATTCTGTTAATAGCTTTATCTCTTACAATGAGCCTTTTTAATTGATTTATCTTGTGTGTCTTGTAGTTTTTGACTGAAGGTCAAACATATATAGAAAAATAAAAAATTAATTTAAGAAAGTTTTTAACCTAGAAATAAGCACTCTTATGTAAGTTACTGATGCGTCAATTGCACTAGGTTTAAATTTTGTTATTGCTAACATAATTTTCAGTTTTCCACAGGCTTCATATTTACCTAGCAGAACTAGATGTCAGAGAGTTTTTCTCTGTTTCTGTTCAAACCACAGATTTTAGTATTTCTGTGCTCCTGCTCCATGAAGGAGGTACTTTCTATGCTCTTATCCTCTCTTCTACAGTAGGATTTCTGTTGTATGCTTCTTGGTGCTAGTCTCACAGTGGGAGCTACAAGAATCCTTCTTTCTTCTGATAGTTTGTACTTAGGCCTCAGGAGTAGAAACTTTTTAGCATTCCCTCCCTCATGTCCACTAAAGTGGTAATCAACATTACCTTGTTTTTTGTCAGAAGGAAGAGAGTTTTCTTCGCCTATTTCAGTGGTAGTGCACATTGGCTCTGTACTGGTGCAGGATCTGAGTTTAAGAACTTTCCCTATACTTCTCAGAGGGGCAGGTGCCTATTCCTTCAATTTCTCCCCAGAAGCTGTGGAATTTTTTCTGGATGCTAAAAGCCAGAATATTTCCTGCGTCTCACTCAGAGGCAAATTTTGCTTCTACTGATCCCCCAATGGTCCTTGGGAATAGAAGCTTTGCAATTCCTTCCCTAGGAGCTCAAGGATATTATTTTGTTTGAATAAAAGGTTCAAAGAAATGGAGCTGTTCTGTGCCTCTCCCCTAGACTGATCAACTCCTGCATAGCTGGTTCAATAACAGAGACCTGACTACCTCCTGTGTAGCTGTTCTACTATGTAGTCCTGATCTCTTTCTAGATAGCTGGTGGAGGCTCTCTCTCACCCTACTCTTGACCTTTCTTACAGGCATTTGGTAGACACTTGGGGAGAAGATCTTGTAAGTGAGTTCATCCTCACTTTGCCTATTGAATTATCATATTAGGCATTTAGGCATGTGTTAAAATTTTAGCTAATTTCTTCCTAGGTATTTCTACAGTGCCATACTTCACACTTTCTTCCTTACTCTTATAAAAGTGAAATATCATGTTTCCAGTTTCTCCTCTTAAGGTCTTGAAAGTATATGTAATTTAGTTCATTGGGTTGTCTTATGACCACAACTCTTTGAAGGATTTTTTTTTTTTATTTATCGTAGAGATGAGGTCTCGCCAAGTTGCCCAGGCGTGTCTCGAACCCGCAGGCTCAGGCAATCCACTCACCTCAGCCTCCCCAAGTGGAGGATTTTTTAAATGCTATAATTTTTTAAATAATCTGGCTTTTTATTTATTGGTTGCGTGGTAGTGATATTCTTTTGTGACTTTTTTCCTCTTAAGTAGAAGTAGAATTGGACAAGCAATCATTTAAGAGCTAGATCATGCAAAATCTTTCTCACATGAGAGGATGTGAAAACAATCATTTACTGAGGAATACAAATTGGTGAAGCCATTCTGAGGAGCAGTCTTGCAAAACCTTGTCAAATTATAAAAAAGTATAGCCTGTTATTAAGCAGTACTATTCATGGTTATATATCAAGCTAAATTATCAACTGAGCCCAAAGTAGACCTTTTCAAGTATGTTCATTACACTATTGTTTGAGATGCTGGAAAACCAGGGGCAGTCTTTGTAGCTATCACAGAGGGAGTGGGTAAGTAAAATATGATGGATAGACCATGGTCTCATACAGCAGCTCAGAGAAATAGATCAGAAGTATTCATAGTATCATGAATGGAACTTCAAACTTCACTGCTCTTATATATAGCATAAGTCCATTTGCATATTAAAAACGATGCATGGGCCGGGCTGGGTGGCTCAGCCTGTCATCCCAGCGCTTTGGGAGGCTGAGGTGAGTGGATTGCCTGAGCCCGCAGGTTCGAGACCGGCCTGGGCAACTTGGTGAGACCTCATCTCTACAATAAATCAAAAATTAGCCGGGTGTGGTAGTGCACGCCTGTAGTTCCAGCTACTTGGAAGGCTGAGGTGGAAGGATCACCGGAACCCAGCAGGTCGAGGCTGCAGTGGCCGGGAGTGGCCACTGCACTCCAGTCTGTGTGACAGAGTGAGACTCCAACTCAAAAAAAAAAAAAAGATGCATGTAAATCCATAATGTAGACATTGTAAGGACAGACATAAGCAAAATGATATGCATTAACATATAAAAAAGATTGTATATGGGAGCAGAAAAAATAGAATCGGAGAATGAAAATACAAAAAAGAATAATAGTAACTAATAAAAATTATAGCAATTACTACATGCTGGATATAGCACTTTGCACAAATTTAATTTGTTAATCCTCAGAACAACCCTATTAATTTGAAAATAGTATTATCTTTATGTTGTTACAAATAAGAAAACTGAAGCACAGAGAAGTGAAATAAATAGTCCCAGATAGCACAGATAGCAAGCTGGTAAATAAAATAAGCAGATCAGTGATGATAAAGGACCATACATTGAAGTGAATGATTAACTCAGCACATCAATTCTAAAGTTTACTAAAAAAATAAGAATAAAACAATAGTGGCCACAGACCAAAATAGGTGTGTGGTTTTCTTACATTGTTTATATTTTCTTATATTGTTTATAGAAATCAGCCTAATAAAACTATAACCTGAGCAGGTATACATACCTGTTTAAAGACTCCATATTGCAATGACATTAACAACATAGAATCTTATTTTGTGTCCTTTTTGGATACCAACTGGATATTCCAACTCAACTCCTTTAATCTTTTTCTTTTTCTTTTTTTTTTCTGCATCAAAACCAGCTGCAATGCAAAAGATCATGGGGCGCCTTTATCCATTTCCTTAGGTATAAAACTCCAATGTTATATGTTATCCCATTTGCAACTCATTGACAAGTACTTAAATAAATGGCCGGTTCTTTGTACATATTGGGAAATGATAGTTTCTAGTTGGGTAGCTAGAAAAAACTGGAGAGTACTATTAACAGAAGTAGGTTAGAAATAGATATTGAAAAATCACTTTTATTCATTTATTTCCCACATTTGGAGGAGAGTATTACTTATATTTGTCTTCCACTTTTTCATCAAAGAATTCATTTGAGATTGTTTAGCAAGTTTAGGTAAACATGAATGTCTTCAAAATAACTTTAAATGTTTCTGGCAGTATTTATTTATTTATTTGTTTATTTCTGGGGTAAAAAACGTTCTTCTGTACCCTCACTTTTAATATTTACTAAACCCAGCATTTGAGTCAGCCTAAAAACCAGAGCTTGTTCTTTGCCTATTCACATATTAAGCTTCATATTGATTTCAGTGCAGAATGTAGGATACTCTTGGCACTCCATGTACCGAGAGAGCACTATAGACAAAAAGTAGTTCCCATTACTGACAAACATTCTTTCATGCCACAGCTTTTTATTCTACAAAATGTTATGTAGCCAAGGAAGAGACTGGAGGTAGAGGCAATTTTCTCAAATCATGAAGCCACTATCACAAAGAGTTTGGCTTAAGGTACAACATCATTGCCAGCTGCATCCTTAGTTGATTCCAGGCTTTCCAAATATAAATTGCTTTTGTCTTGCATACTTGCTGTATCTGACAGCACAGCCTAGGTTACACTAAATTAAAACAAACTCAGATCACAGTGGCTTAAAACAACACATCTGCTTTGGTTCACTAGGGGTTCTGTACTACAATGTTCTCATGAGGTCCTAACCTGATAAAGTGACTGGTCTTTGGAGAATTACTGTTAGCTGTAGCAGGGGGAAAGCGAAAATGGCCCAAATTGGGCAATGTCTCTTCAAGTTTCACCAATAATGCACCCATATTTGCCATTTACATTTTTTGGCTAAAGTAAATCCAACACAAGGAAATCACCATTCTCATCTGTGCCCGGAAGGCAGAGATTTGGAAATGTTTAATAAATGGTTAAAAGGACTATCACAATTGCAATGGCTAAATAAGATTTTTCTTAACATGATATCTTTATATTAAAAAAAGTATTTTTAGATATTGACCTTAAAAATCGAGCTTCTCAAACTGAGTCAATCTAACCATAATGTGTCTCTCAAACAATATTTTACAAATTATATTCAGTCTAAGGTACAAGGAACATGTTTATATTGGCCTTTTGTTTGTATTTGTTTTGCTTGTGTTTGCCACAAATTCATCCTGTTTATTACTTAGCAATTTGAAAACTTACTTTCAGCAGCTTAACAAAAGACTTTATTTTCAGGACTCTCTCCTCCATTGTGGGAGGTGGAGGTTTGTTTTCACAGGCAATGTACAAAACATTTTGCAATTCAATAAAAATGGATACATAGCTTTGAGAATAGGTAACATTGTAAGCTATTCCTCTTAAAAAATACAACTTTTAGAAATCCTGACAGATCCTAGCTATTGGAAGGAGTGAACAAAAACCCTCAGCTGTGGAAGCCAGTTCTTACCTTGTATACTAGTCACAGCTTGTATAGAGAAATCTATTCATTCACAAGTTAACCTATAACATTGGCTGGCTGAAAAGGGGTTGTTATGCTGATTATTCAAACTCTAAATTCATTTGTCATTCCCGCATTTCTTGATCTTTATGCCAAAGTCTGCTGCTTTGAGCTGCATAACCCAGGCTCCCTTAAATGGCCACTGGTTAGGTTCAGCCAATGGGAGGTATACCACAACATGCCAGGATTAGAGGGCAGTTTGCTGTTTCCTTTACCTCTCTTTACTTAGCCCAGCATCTCTGACACAACAGTGTTCTTCCACAACAGTAGCTCTCACCAGGAAGCACCTATTCTTTGACTCCAGGTGATAAAATATCATTCCTTTTTTTCTTGATCGCTGGGGGCGGCAATAGCTTGCTGTAGCTTGTCTCTGGGTTCTCAGAAGCCCATGCTTGTTCCTTATTGGTGTCCACCCTGTATGATCTCTTCAAGGAAGTCTGTTCATTTGAACACTCCAAGGTGATTCAATTTTCTGTTTTGGCTGTGATAGATACAACTGTTCAAATTCAAAGACCATGTGTATTTGCATATTCATCCATTTGCACATGGGTTGAATCTTGAAGGCATTCAATCTATTGTAAAAGGAAAATAGCTAACCACCGAAAATATGAAAAGTTATTACCAAATTCTTCTATCTCTTTCTCAACTTCTTGAAGCCAAGTCCTCAATATTTATATTCCATGATTATTTCCAAGGATTTCCTACTCTGTAAAGGTTTCTTGAGAATTTCTTGTATGAAGTAGGAATTGGGTGAAGAGACTTCACTTCACATTTTTGCTTATTCCCATTAGCTAGTTAGTGGTCAGCCAACCTCAGAATGTCTGCCAAGTGGTTTTCACTGTGTTCAGGCTTCCATCCAAAAAATAGATGGTCTGTTATCTAACAAAGTGTGTAATTTTTTTCAGTTAAAGTGATATCTGCTTTTCCAAGTATTAAGCTATTGTGCTGAGTTTCAATCCTGTGTCTCTACTTCTTGAATATCTAGCTCCATTCTTGGTTCAGCCAGTAAAGAGTGCCAGAAGGAAAAGTCATAGAGAAGAGAATGGTATGGTGTTGTTCTTTCCCATTTCTGTATATCCGAGATATGCCAGCAATGACAATGTGCTTGGAGGCTGGAGTTACAGCTCTCTGTGTCCTTCTGACCTCCAGAAGTATTTACACTTAGTGTACAGCTCTTCTTCCTCATAGGTCTTCTTTTCACTCCACAGGGCTCAAGAGTCTATGTCTTAATAGTTGAAATTACCTATTTTCCCCAAGCTCTAGGGGGTGATAACTGCTTTATACACTTGTCATTCTAAAATGCTTTAGTGTTTTCTTGCTGCCATTCCAAATCTAAACTATCAGGTTCACAATTCTTTATAACTGTTCTGTTTAAATGTGTTCTTTGTGTATCTTGCCTTGCTTCTGACTGTACTGGCTTGTCTCTGACTGATATATATGTCAATTATAGATAATTTATGCAATAATTTTTAGAAAAGTATAACATTACCACCCCAAAGTGGCTATTATTAATATTTGATCTATGTATCCCAGCATTTCCTATGTTTGATACTGACATTTATTGTTAGGACTACATAAAACCAGTAATCTGCTTTTTTCATTGTAAGAAAATATTGGACAGATAGTCACCAAATTAGAAGTGTAGATTGTCGTGTGTGTGTGTGTGTGTGTGTGTGTGTGTGTGTGTGTGACAGACATGCTTTATTTAAAATCTTAATGGGACACTTTATGAGGCATCTCAAAGGTATAAGCAGTCTCATCCCATGGTGACTGATACTGGCACAGAGAAGCAAAAAGCCAAAAGCAAAAGTTGAAAAATCATCTAAATTCTAGGTTATATTCAGTTGTGAACCAGCTGCATCTCACTTGAGTTCTTCTACATAGTATATCCAGCTTGAGTATCAGCCAGGATTAAAGAATTGAATGTTTCATGGTTTGAAGGCACTATAGGGGATGCCCTTGAGGTGCATGTGAAAATGTCAGACTTATGGAAGCTGTCATGTCATGTCACCATATGGGTCATTTGGGATTTCTGAGATGCAGACTCCAAGGAGGGATTAGATGCACAAGAAATTCAGTGGGGCTAATCTCTCTGAAGGATAAAAAAGAGGAAACAGGAGGAGGTAGAGAGGCTTCATATTGTGAATCAAGGCTTACACAAGCGAAAGGAGAAAAGAAAGGGAGGAAGGTTGAATAAGACGAGCTTTTGCTTTAGCACAGTTGTGAGAAATCTTTGGTCAGGCTGATAGGGAGTACTTGAGTAAAGTAAAAGGTTAAGTCAAGGAATACAAGGTACAGGGAATATTATTTGTAATCAATTGATGCTGATTAACATCTAAGTTAGTAGATAACAGTTCACCAATCTTGCATAGTTTTTTTAATGAAAATAATGTATTTATTAACCATAAGTACATGTTTGTTATTAAGTCAGATTATATTTCAATATGAAGAGAAACTGAAATTAATTGCAAATTCAATCACTCTTAATGCTTTTGTATGGTTCATAGAGATCTCTGCTGCATATCTCTATTTTTTTTTCACACAGGTAATCAACACATCAATTGTCTCCTTTTCCTCTAGCTGTACGCAGTTCCTATGTCTGTCCTGATACATAATCCAGCACAAACTTTCATTTCATGTTCTTCCAACATAAACTCCTCACAACAAAAGTATTAGTGGTGACTTATGCAGAACTTATAGCAGACTTCACTAGAGATATTAATTAGATTGTTTATATTGCACATAAACAATTGCCATTATAATTTATTTTCTCCCTCAAGTATAATATCAGCCTCCATCATATAGCTCCCTACAATTTTTTTCTCCACCCTTTCTTCATCAACATTCAGCTTCTTCTTCAGACATATTTATCAGATAACTTGCCATTTTGTTTTGCAAAACAGTTTGGTTCTTCCTTAGCAGATACTTCATAATTTACATGCCCAAGCCCATCTTTATGGACTAAATGTCTATGATTTAATAATATTTGCTCTCTCTAGAAGACAAACATTTGATATATGAGTATGCCTTAATGCCACAAAATCATTTTCTCTCAAGTATACCTGGACCTCTTCTCCAAGAGGAGCATCAGTAGATAATTTTTTCTCATCTCATGGGGGTGGGGGCGGGGACGTCAGTTTTTCTAGCGTATGTGATACTTTCACTCCCTTATTTCACATAAAATATCCTGTGGTCTAATTCCAGGGCAATAATGGCTGGTTCATTTTGTTTTATGGGAACACTATAGAGTATCTTTAATAATTCTACTACGAAAAGGCATTCTATATATGTATGTATGAATGTATGTAATTACCTTAAAATCTGTAAGAAATGCCTTTTATCAATTGGTATGTATGTTGAGGGGAGAGTATTTTTACACTTAGATTTTTTTGTTATGCTGAATTCTCAGATTTGAAATACCAAAAATGTTTTACCAATTTATACTTTCACCAACAGAAAGTAAGCTGTATCTTTATATAATAAAACCTAATTGACAATGCTTCACATAAATATTAAAATGCTATTTTCAAGTTCAAAAATTATGTTTATATTTTTATGAGAATGTAAAATATCATTGAGCATACATACAATTTGAGGGGAAACTCTTATCTTCATGATATTGAGTTTTATATTGTTTGTCTGTAAAGACCTTGTATGACTTTTGTTAAATATATTTCTGTCAATTTCTATGGGTTTTCAATTGCTACATTACTTGTGTTAACATTGCCACAAGTGTAATAACTAATATGTCAGAAGTCTGAACCAGGTGTGACTTGATTCTGTGCTCAGGGTCTCAGAAGTCTGAAATCATATTTTCAGATGGGCTATGATCCTTTCTGGAGGTTCTGAGGAACAATATACCTCCAAGCTTGTCCGGTTGTTTGGCAAACTTAATGTCTTATAATTGTGGGACAGCAATCCCTCCCTATTGCTAGCTGTCAGCCGCAGACCACTCTCTGTTCCTAGAGACAACCCACATTTTTTACCATGTGGTTTTCTTTGTACTTAAAGTTAGCAAACAGAATTTCCATTAGGGTAAATTCCCCTCACTTTGAATCTCTGACTTCTGTTTCTGGTCCTACACCTTGACTTAAAAACTCACATAGTTCACTTGGTCCCACTTCTCCTCCTTAGAGACAGCAGTACCCTACATAACATAACCTAACCACAGGAGAATAATTTCATCCTATCTAAAAATCCAAAGGCATGTATAAAGTGTGTACACAAGTGTGCAGAAATATTGGGTAACACTTTACTTCTGTTTACTTATTCATAATGATTAACTATGCTGTTTTAATTTACTACAGCTAAACAAATATTTTGTCTGCCTGAAAACATAATAATGACAAATATGGTTCATATGTTATGCAGTTATTGAGGTTTTGTCAAACTTTCCTCCATTCATTCTGCTCATTATTTACTGAACTTAGTTTGAGAATAATTTTGTTAATACAAACATTTTGGATTCTGTAAAGATTTAGGAATCCAGCTACATCATACCTACATTTCTGATTTACAGGGCGGTCTGCTAATAAAAAATAAATCACTAGTCAAGTCTACCATCATTAAGTACTGATCCTCTAGATCTATATTACTTATTTTTTCTTTAAGGTGAACATGAGACCAGCAAAGATACAGAAGATTTTATCCAGTTTCAAAAACATTGACACTTGGCACTTATTCAGTCTCCACCATACAACAGTAAAATGTACATTTTTTTCAAATGCACATGAAACATTCACTAAGATAGACTAAGTTCCAGGCATAAACAAACCTTAATAAATTTAAAAGTATTGAAAGAATACAAAACATGTTCTCTCAAATAAAGAAATTAAGCTAAAATCATAACAAAGATATTTGGAAAATCCCCAAATATTAGGAAAATAAAAAATACACTTCTACATAAAACCAGAGATCAAAAAGAAGTCTCAACATAAATTAGGAAATATTTGAATGAATAAAAATGAAAATACACTACATCAAATTTGTGGAATTCATCTAGAGAATTGATTACAAGAAAACTTATAGCAGTAAAAGGCTTACATTAGAAAAAAATAAGGCTTCAAAAAGTCTATACTTTTACTTTAAAATGCCAGAGAGAAAATAGCAAATCATATCTGAAGAAAGCAGTAAAAAAAAGAAAGAAAAATATTAAAAAATCAATGAAATGAAAATCAATAAATACAGAAAAGTAATTTAAAAAACTAGTTCTTTGAAAATATTTTTTGAAAATTATAAACTTCAAGCAAGAAGACTGACCAAGAAAAAAGAAAGCAAGCACAAATTACCAACATTAAGAAAGAAATAGGAGATATGACTGCAGATACTGAAATGCCTGTAAAACTAATAATAGCCTGTAATAGTTTGCTTAATATAAGTAACTGCATTTTTGTTAAAAATTCTCCATCTTAGCTGCTTGCTACCAAGATATAGCATACCCCCACCCCGCGTATGACTAAAATAAGTTATTTGTACTCACAGAACCACATTCCTCTTTCCCATAAACTGTTTCTCCTAACTGTTTGGAAACTCCCTAGCCACAAGTTTCATGTAATTGTATGCTTTGTTAACTAAATTCAAATCCTACGCCTTGTAAAACTCCATTGTTGCATTCTCATATTATAAGCCTATATTTTGTTAGTGACCTAACCAAGGTAACTCCATTGTAT
>CAUYQG010083929.1:0-11293 GCA_963574415.1 Tarsius wallacei
GGGGGGGGTCAGGGCGGGAACATTCACTGAGACTTGGTCTCCAGGGAGTATGTGGTGTGGTCTAGGAATGTTCGAGGTTCTCTTGTTGAGAATGTTGTGGGGGTGGGGGGTGGGGCGCAACAGCAATAGGCATACCTGATCAAACCAGGCAAAGTGGGAACCAAAGAGAGGCCCAAACTTCACCTGTGTGATGACCACCTGTGTATCTAATCCTGAATTGTACCATACATCTTTAAAGTTAAAAATAAAAGAATGTTTAT
Source organism: Tarsius wallacei (assembly GCA_963574415.1). NCBI lineage: Eukaryota > Metazoa > Chordata > Mammalia > Primates > Tarsiidae > Tarsius > Tarsius wallacei. Next base: position 261 of record CAUYQG010083929.1, read on the forward strand.
TTTTGTGCTGTTGGGTGGATTATTCTACAGATATTTGTTAATTGGTTTATAGTGTTGTTTAATTTTTCTATTTTCTATTATGTCTAGTTGTTCTATCTTTATCAAAATGTGGTTACTGGAGTTTCCAACTGCGATTGCTAATTTCTCAATTTTTAAAGCAATGCAATCAGTCTTTGTTTTATATTTTAGGCCTTTGTCACTAGTTGCACATATGTTTATAACTACTATATGTTTTATATATGCATATATTGTGTGGTAAAGAATTTGGCCTTGTCTGATGAGATGTCTAGCTTTGCCCCAAGCTTCTAGGAAGTAAACTGTATGAAACCTGATAGAACTGTCTTTGCTTAGGGTGAGAGCTGACCATTTCAAACCTTGGGATGATGCTGGCTACAGTCAACAATCTCATAGCAGAGGCTGTTCAGAACAGAAATGCCAATCACATGGTTTATGGTTAAGGGCTGACCGTGCCAGAAAGACCAACCAGGTGACAGGGTGGGAGAGGGTTTGGTTTAGCTGGGTTATCAAGTGATGGAGAGACTGAATTCAAGCAGACGAGTAATCAGTCAGTCAACCAATCGTGCCTACATAATAACACCCTCTGTAAAAACTCTGAACACTAAAGCTCAGGAGAGATTTCCTGGTTGGCAATATTTTGTGCATATTTTCACATACTGATGTCAGCAAAGTAGCATATTCCAACTCAAAGGGAGAGAACACCAAAAACTCTGCATTTGGAGCACTCCCAGACTCTGACCGGTGTGTCTCTCATTTGGCAGATTTTAACTTGTATCCTTTCCGTGTAATAAATTATAACTGGAATATAACAGCTTTCAGTGAGTTCTGTTGTGAATTATTGAAACTAAAGGCGGTTTGAGAAACGTCCCTTAAACTTGCAGTTGGTGTCAAGAGTGAGGGCAGTCTTGTGGAGACCTGTTCTTTCAAAATTTGTAGTTTGGTTAACTCTGGGAATATATACTGAGTCTGCAAATTGATGCATTTTTACTGAACTGTTTTATTTGTTCTCATTAAATACTATTATTGTTATAGATGTACATCCATCTTTTTCTATGTGTCTAATGTATTTTTCGTTTCTTTAGTTCTCCTTTAATGCTGTATTTTATACTAAGTGAATATTTTCTAGTGTAACATTTTCATTTCATTAATAACTTTTCCACGATGTGGTTGTTCTAGGGCTTACCATACACATCTCAACTTATCAGAACCCACTTTATATTTACAATAACTTATTCAATTAAGATATAAAAATGTTACTTCTATATAAACCTATTCTTTCTTTTCCCCTTTTGTTATATTACTGTTATGCATAACATGAATATATATATTGGGAACTTCCACATACCTGCTTATTATTTTAAACAATTTTATCTTTTAAAGGAAGCTGAAAGAAGGAAGAAGAACAAACATTTATTTTTAAATAGAGTTTTTAAATACTAATCCTCTTAGCTACCATTTCTAATTCTCTTAATTTATTTCTGTGGATTTGAGTGACCATATGGTATCATTTTCTTACTTCCATAAGCATCGCTTGCCTCCTTTGTGCTGTTTTTTTCAAATATAGTTACTTTTTTAATACGTTATTTGCTCGACAATTTAGTTATATACATATTATTTTATATAATAGTTTTTAAAATTATTTAAGTGTAGAAAGGAGATGAAATATGCATTTACACTGTATATTATAATTACAAAATTTAACAATGCTCTTTTTCTGTGTGTGTGCATTTGAACTGCCATCTGGGGTTACTTCCTTTCAGACTAAAATCTTTCTTTTAGTATGTTTTGTTAAGTGAGTCAGCTAGCAACTAATTCTCTCTGTTTTTGTTTATCTGGGAATGTCTTTATCTGTTTCAATTTTGTTTATGAGAGTGAGTTTTCCTAAATATAAGATGCTTGCTTAACATTTTTTCTCGTTTCCTTTCATTGCATTAAATATGCTATTCTGCTATCTTTTGACCTCCATTAGAATCAGTTGCCTTTCTCATTATGATTCCAATGTTAAGTGATGAGTACTTTTTCTGCTGCTGTTTTCGAGATTTCCTCTTTGTCTTTCAACATTTTGACTATGATGTGTCGGGATGTGTATCTCTCTTTTGAATTTGTCCTACCTGAAGTCCTTTCCACTTCTTGGATGAGTAGATTAATGTTTTCTTTCATATTTAGAAAGCTTTCTGTTGTTATTTCTTAAAATATTTTCCCGTTTTTTTCTCTTTATTCTGCCTCTGTTTCTCTTATGTGTATGTATGTTGGTGTGTATAACATTATCTCACATTTCTTCAAGGTTCTATTTATTTTTGATCAATCTTTTTTGTAGTTTTTAAAATTGCATAATTTTAATCGATCTCTCTTTAAGCTCACTTATTCTTTACTCTTTTAGTTCAACTATGCTGTTGAATCCCTCTAATGAATTTTTAATTTCTTTTATTGCACTTTTCAACTTTTAAAAAATGACTTCTGTCTCGTGGTTTACATTTTTTCTTTGATGAAGCGTTTTCATCATACCTTCCTTTACCTCTTTAATCATTTTCTTTCGTTCTTTGAGACTTTCATAACAGCCGCTATGAATCTTCATCTGCTAAGTCTAACATTTCCATCCTCTCACAGGCAGTTTCTGTTGTCTGACTTCTTTCCAGGGTATAAGTTATAATTTCCTATTGTGTTGCATGTCTTCCAACTTTTTATTGAAAATTGGGTATAGATAAAATACTGTGGCAATTTTGGATTCTGCCTCCTTGGGGCTTTGGGCTACTTCTTGTTGCTTGTTTAGTGACTTGGACGGACTATTTTAGTGGGTATATTTCCCCTGAAGTGTGAAGCCTCTGATAGCATGAATGCACAATCTTGTGCTTTCTCACTGTCTCCTTGGGATGACAGTTGATTGAGTGGAGCTCTCTTCCCCAGATCTATCTTTTAAGCTAGCTATCACTGTTGATACCACACCCAGCGATTAGACCCTACAAATTGCTGAAGGTCTTCCTGTTTTCAACAATACCCTTAGGCGTGTTTCTCCACAGACCTTCGAACTTAAATTCGGGCCCCTTTGGGGAGCATCTGTGAGCTCGTGCTGGAGTTTTGTTTTGATCCCAGGAAGTGTTCTTCACTGTCTTTTTTCTGGTTCCTTCTGGCAGACCAGCCGGCCTTCAAGTCAGCTTAATGCGTTCTTGGAGGGAGCATGATCCTCTAAGCGATGCCAGCACCACCCCCTGTTCCGGAGCTCCCTTGGGTTTGAGCTTCGCCACACCCTGTCTCGATAGAGTGCATTCATTTGATGGAATCCTTGGCGCTTCCTGGTCGTATAGCTTGTCTTTCCCCCTGAACAAGATCTCCGGACCCCTGTTGCAGAGCTGGGGGCAGGGACAGTGTCTCGCCTCTCAGAGTGACATCTCTGCTTTACATTCAAGGTGCTGGTGGGGAATGGCAGCTGCTGGTTTTCTTGGCGGGCATCTCACCTAGGGCATGGAATCTCTCTGCCCTACAAGTAAATTGGCTTGAGGGCAGTTGGGGCCTTCCTGCTTTTGGCCTGCTTCATGCCTACTTTCAGTCTCTAAGATCTTGAGTACTCTAAAATAGCTCATGTAAGTTGAGTCATAGGTGACAGAGCCTCTTCCCTACAAGTCGGGGCCAGGTGGGGTAAGAGGACCCCTTCTCTCTTGGATGCACTTGCTTGGACTTTAGGCTCTGCAACACAGAGCTGGTGGGAATGAGGAGTGCTGGGGGCCTGTCCTTTCCAGAGAGATAATGTCATCATGAACGAAAAGTTTAGAGAGAAGAGGACCTACCCAGAGTGGGGCTTGTGTCCTTCCAGGTAGGGAGAGGAAGAAGGAGGGTGAAGCTTGTGGCTGAAGTGCCACACACTCTTGCCGTTCGCACCACGATTTAGTAGATTTTATTGCCTAATGATTTCTTCACCCGTTGTATGCTCTCAGAGCAATTGCCAGTGACTTAATGTTCTTTAAAAATAATTTTCAATCCGTTATGGCTGCTTTACTGGAGAGTGGATTAATGTGCCTCCTCACACCTCAATTCAGGAGGCACATCTCTGTGGCCAGTATTTTAAAATTCTGTGGGGGAAGAATCTGAAACGTAGCTTGACAATGTATATCAGAGGTCTCAATGAAGTCCCTGTCTTTCAACAGAGCAATTATATTTCTAGGAACTTATACCAAAGAAATAGAAATGCAAAGGTTTATGAATTAAATTATAACTATTTTTTCATAGAGAAAAATAAAGCAACCTAAAAATGATAACAGCAAAGTGGACAAGCAAATTATTATCTATCTATAGAAGCTAAGGATTTTATACCTCAATCTCTGGGATGCAAAAAGAGATGTCATGATTCTTTTTTTCTCATTTTTTTCATAGTAAATACGCATAACATAAAATCCATGATCTTGTCATCTAAAGTGTGCAGTTCAGCAGTGGGAGTGCTTTCATATTGTTATGGAGCCATCACCATCCTCCATCATCAGAACTCTTCATCTCGCAAAACGGAATTGCTATCGCCATTAAACACTAACTCCCCACCTCTCTCTCTTTCCCCCCAGCCCCTGGCAACTGCCATTTTACTTTAAGCCACTAGAATTTTGACTACTCTAAGTACTTCCTGTAAGTTGACTCATACAGCATTTGTATTTTCATGACTGGCTTATATCATTCAGCATAGTGTCCTCAGAGTTCATCCATGTTGCAGCATGTGTCAGAATTTCCTTCCTTTTTAGAACTGGGGAGTATTTCATTGTATGAACACACCACATTTTGTTTATCCACTCGTGCGCCAAAGAACATTTGAGTAGTTTCTACCTTCTGGGTTTAATGAATAACACTGCCACGAACATTGTTGTACAAAAGTGTTCAAGGCACTACTTTTAATTGTTTGGGGTATATGTCTAAAAATGGAATTGCTGAACCATATGGCATCCTAATTTTGATTTGTTTGAGGAATTACCGAACTGCTTTCCACAGTGGCTGGACCATTTCACGTTCCCACCAGGGATGCCCAAAAGTTCGAATTTCTCCACACTCACATCAACACTTGTTGTTTTCTGATTCTTTTTGCTTGTTTGTCTGTGTGTTTTACTAATAGGCGTTCTAGTGAGCGTGAAGTGGTATCTCACTTATTGTAGTTTCATTTGTGTCTCGCTGATGACAGTGAAGTTCAGCATCTTTTCATGCGCTGATTGGTCATTTGCATCTTTTCTTTGGAGAAATGTCTATTCAATCTTTACCCGTTTGTGAATAATTTATTTTTGTCTTTCTTGTTGTTTTCGAGTTTTGGGAGTTTTAAACATGTACTTTGGATATGAATCCCTTATCAGATATAAAATTTGCTGATGTTGCCTCTCATTCTGGGGTTTCTTTGTGCCCTGTTAATAGCGTCTTTTGACACAGAACTTCTCAGTTTTCATGAGATCCAGTTTGTCTACTTTTTCTTTTATTGCCCGAGCCTTTGGTGTTATATCAAAAATATCATTGCCAAGTCCAGTTTCTTGAAGGTTCTGCCCTATGCTTTCTTCTAAGAGTTTTATAGTTTTAGGGTTTATGTTTAGGCCTCTGATCTATTTTGAGTTAATCTTTCTATATAGCATCAAGTAGGGATCCAACTTCACTCTGTTGCATATAACTATCCATTTTTCCCAGCATTAATTTGTTTCATCTCTCCATTTTTCTTTGTCGGTCTAAATAAAAGTTTGTCAATTTCATTGATCTTCTCAAACAGCCAACTTTATTTTTAAAAAATATTTTTATTATAAAGATGTGGGGTACAATTCAGGGTTAGGTATAAGACATTGACCATGCAAGTACCCCTGTTGATAAGGTATGCCCCTCCCTCCCCTAATGGTTTCCCTCAACTGCCAATCCCACCCCCTTCCCCAACAGTTTCCCATTACTGCCAATCGCTTTCCTATAACATTACAATTGCTCAACGTCCTCTTATGAGTGAGAACATATGGAACTTTGTTTCTGTGATAAATCACTGAGCATGATTGACTCCAAATCCATCCAGGTTGCTGCAAATTCCATATATTTGTCCTTCTTTATGGCTGCATCATATTCCATTGTGTATATGTACCATATTTTTTTATCCAGTCCAGCTTCGATGGGCAACATGGTTGGTTCCATGTTTTTGCTATTGTGAGTAGAGCTGCAACAAACATACGTGTGCAGGTATCTTTTTCGTAGAATAATTTGAGTTCCTCCGGGTATGTTCCCAATAGGGGAATTGCTGGGTCATATGGAAGGTCAATTTCTAGTTCTCTCAGAAGTTGCCACACTATTTTCCAGAGAGATTATACAAGTTTGCATTCCCACCATTGGTGTAGAAGTGTTCCTTTTTCTCCAAATCCTCTCCAGCATCTGTTTTTTTTTTATTAATGATGGCCATTCTTACAGGAGTTAGGTGGTTTTGATTTGTGTTTCTCTGATGATGAGTGAGGCTGAGCACTTTTTCATGTGTTTGTTGGCTACCCGTATATCTTCTTTTGAGAAGTGTCTATTCATGTCTTTTGCCCATTTTTTAAAGGAGCTGTTTGTTTTTTTTCCCTTCAGTGCATTTGAGTTTCTTGTAGATCCTAGACGTTAGGCCTTTCGTCAGACATACAGTTGGCAAATATTTTTTCCCATTCTGTGGGCTGTCTCCCTGCTCTCTTGATGGTTTCTTTTGCTTTGCAGAAGCTTGTTAATTTGATGAGGTTCCACTTGTCTATCTTATTTCTTAAGGTATTGACCTTTAAGGTTCTGGATAGGAATTGGTTCCCAGTTCCAATTTCCATAAGGGTGTCTCCTGTGTTTTCTAAGATTCTTAGAGTTTGAGGTTTTACATTTAGATCTTTGATCCATTTAGAGTTAATTTTTGTTTATGGTGATAGTTAAGGGTCCTGTTTCAATCTTCTGCATGTGGTCAGCCAGTTTTCCCAGCATGATTTACTGAATATGTTTTCCTCTCCCCAGTAGTTATTGTTGGAGGCTTTGTCAAAGATGAGTTGGTTGAGGAATTGAGGCTATGATTCCAGAATCTTTATCCTGTTCCATTGTCTATGTGCCTGTTTTTGTACCAATAACAGGCTGTTTTGATCACTGTAGCCTTATAGTAGAGTTTGAAGTCTGGAAGTGTGATACCTCCTGCTTTGTTTCTCTTGCTAAGGATTGTTTTGGCTATTTGTGGTCGTTTATGTTTCCATGTAAATTTCTGTATTGTCATTTCCAGGTCTGAGAAGAGCTAACTTTTGATTTCATTGATTTTCTCTATTTTTTCTAGTCTTTATTTTGTTTATTCCTGTTCCTTTATTTGTTTATTCCTGTTCTAGAGATGTCACCATTCTTTTATTGCCTTAACTCAAATTCAAATCTACTCAGTCCTTTTCCCGCCCAGAGGGAAGAAAATTCAACCAGTCTTTCTTAGGGTGCCCTAGAAAGGTTATGTAGAGAATCCACCACTTAGCAGCAATAAGACATCACTTAGCAGTGATAAGATTTTGCCCACAGTTAAGGGGCTGCCTGAACTGTGATGGCTCTCCATTTTCCTGCTCTGTAAAAAACAAAGGAGGTTTTTTTATGAGGGCTGGGAACACCACACATAAACTCCAGCCTCATTGGAACAGCATATGACACTCTCCTTAGAGATCCTGCCATAGTCAGGGGTTTGGATGTTTTCAGGACCAGCCATTCCCTCTCCAGCTCTGATCTGAGGGAATCTCTCTCTCTCTGTCTCTGTCTCTGACTCTGTCTCTGTCTCTCTCTCTCTCTCTTTCTCTCTCTCCTCTCTTCCTTGCATACACACACCGAGTCGCTGGCGATATCCATGGTAGGGTCTTGCCAGAGTTTACTCCTGACACTGTGGCCATCAGAGTAGCTGAAAACCCACAGCCCTGGGCTTAGCCCTGGCCCTCAGGCTACAGACCGGATTCCTCAGCATGGCCTGGGAAGTAGTCTGTCAATGCAGTCCATATCTCCAGACATCCTGCTGTGTGAAATGGATGCATCCCAGAAGCCCGCCCAGACTGAAAGGGACACTGGGCTGGAGATGAGTTCATTTTCTGTTGAGCATCTTCAGAGACTTGATCCTGAAGCAAGGTGATATCCGGATGCCCAACATTTGAATAGAAGCCTGTAGAATCTTATATGTTTCCGTTTTTTCTCTCTCCTTCCATCCTTCCCTTCTTTATTTTCATGTAAATCTGTGATTAGTCTTGGTGAAACAAATAACTGAAGTAGGTTCCAACTTTTTCTTTAAAAAGTGATTACTCAATGCCTCTAACCTTGTGTATTAAATGGTCTATCTTTTTAGGGTTTCTAATTTGAAAAGATACAGTCATTGCATTGTAAATTTATATTTTTGATTTGTCATTCTGTCACATTGTCCTGTTTATAAAATTTTTCTCCAAAAGCATAATACTTTATTACTTTCATTTATAAAATGTTTTAATGTCTGAGTGGGCAAGTCCTTCCCTGTCCTGAATTTTTCTTCAGTATTTTCTTTAATGTTGGCTATCTAGGTGACCTTTAGAATCACTGGGTCTAGTTCCAAAGGCTGAAACAATTGAATAAAGAACAACCCCTTGGGCTTTTAATGTGGTTTCCGTTGAACTTGTCAATGTAAGAAAAATTGACATGTGCATAATATTCACTTTCCCAGTTCTGGAACAAGGGGTGTTTCTCCATCTATTTACGGCATTTCTGCCCCTTAGCAGAGGATTTCGGCATCCTTTGTGCAGGGATGTACACAGTGTCTAAGGTGGATAATTCTGGGTTGGGTTGCTGTTATAAATGGCTTCTGTCTATTCTGTTCATTGCGTTTTCTAACTCTGGTTTATAAGAAAACTTGGCTTATCCATGATTTTGCGCATTTATTTTTTGACCAGCCACTTAGTTCAAGTCTTTCCTGGTAGGAAAGTTGCCTGGTGGGGGAGGCTAACCCAGGCTCCTGGGGAGGCATCAACGGCTGGAGACTGAGGTACCCATGACTCTCCCCTGGAGTCTCATCTAGTAGGGTGTCGTACGAAGGGCCCCCGTTTTGCAGGGATCAGTGAGAGCCAGGCTTCACTCCTGCTGGTGGGCCTTTCACTTGATGTGGGTGAAGACACGCCATTTGAATCTGTCCATCTTGGCCTTCCTATGCAGAAGGGGACCATTTCTATGCACACTATTAACATGCAGCGAAATGCACAGATATCCACGACACGAGTGGGCACCCCGGAGACACGGCCTGGCTGTTCCTGTTCATCGCAGAATCAGCCAGGCCTGGCCTTGCCCTCAGCAGCAGGCTGCCTGGCAGTGCTGGGGGAAGGGGTCTTGGGCTTCTGCTGCAGGGCCCCAGGGCATGTTGGCCCCAGGGCTCATGGGCACTAACCCCATCACAGCTCAGGACATGGTAGTGAGGCTGTCGCCTCTGACTCCTGGTGTCCTCTGGCCAGAGACCATTTGTGGACCGTCCACATTCTATTTTGGATTCACTCATCCGTATTTCCCACGGCATGTGTCCTGGTCTATCCCACTGGGCCCTGGCCTTGGGGGGTGTCCAGAGAGTCAGATGGAGTGATGTGGTGGGGCACGGGCAAAGCCCAGGGGCCAGCAAGCTGCTAGGGTGGGTGGCACCGCTGAGACCTGAGTGCTGCCAGGCCAGCGGGAGCTGCTTGGGAATGGAGAGTGTGGCAGGAGGAGCTTGAGGCCACAGAGTTGGGCAACGGCCCCTGCAGGGAGTCCAGCCATGCACCTGGGGCAAGGTGGGGGGGAGGGCGGTGAAGGAGGGTGGGAGAGAGACCGGGGGGCACGCAGCCTGGGCCCAGAGGGCCCCTTCCTCCTCCAGGGATCGAGGGGCTGCCGGAAGGAAGAAGGGCTCTGGGGGTGAGGCCTGTTCTGGAGGCCTCCTGTGACCCAGCCGGGCTCTGAGTTCCTTCCCCGCCCTGCCCGACACCCCTTTGCGCTCACCCGGGTCTGTGCCTCGTGAGTCTCAAGAGACGTAAGTGATTTCTTATTGAATGTCACTTGCAAATCACTAGTTTGCTGCTCTTAACAGCACTTAATGCCAATTACTTTAAAAAATATCAATTGGAAATCACCGGTTTGCGGCTCCAAGCCTCTCTTAACGCCAATTTCCACTCGGAGTGGCGTGCTGGATGCTGACTTCCGGGCAGCGACGTGCTCGCAGGATCCCCGGCTGACTCCTCTCTCCTGGGGAGGGCTGCGCCACCTGACGCTCGCCTTGGTTCCCTCTCAAGCAGGGGCAGGACCCTGTCTGCGTGGTGCGGCCAGGGGAGTGCTCTGGGGAGGCCCAGAGGGCTGGAGTCATGCCAACCATCACTCGGACACGCCTGGCCGCCCCCAGGATTCTTGGAAAGGAAGGAGATGCTGGAGCCACGTGCGCACGGAGCACCCACCCCCACCTCAGGCTGCGGTCTCCGGGATCAGCGCTTACTCACTGCAGACGGCCTACCATCACCTCTCATCAGCATGTGAATCTGCGCCCAGTCCTTGACTTCCCTCCTCCCGGGGCTCTCACTGGACAGTGGAGATTTCCCCCTTCCCTAGGGAGGTTTTGAGGATGCAGTGGAGACTGTGTGTAAGTTGTCTGGTGAATTATCTGGCACAAGGGAAGTGGCGCGTGTGTGGTCTGGGAGCGTCAGGAACAGGGGAGTAGGCGGTGGAGGGCCCTGCTGTCGTCTTGTGACTGTGTTGTTTGCTGTCAGCTTGGGAAGGTTCCTCTGGGCCGTCCTGGCAGCAAGGACCCCGGAAGAGCTGGGGTTCTTGAGAGATGGGGACTCCTTGGGCCCAACAGGGAACACAGCCCAGAGGACCCACGCCCGCTGAGAGTGAATGCTCGCTGTGCCCTGCGCGTCAGGAGACAACCCCAGGGAAAGCCTTTTCCCAGGGAAATGCAGTGACAGGCAGCGGAGAGGTGGATCTGGAGCGGGAGGGGGAGGAAAGATTGGGGAAGACGGGGAGAGGCAGGAGGCACCAGCATTTTCCTTCAGCTGAGACGTCGCCATGTCCCATGCAAGGTGTGCCTGTCTTCTGTC
>CAUYQG010083931.1:0-15461 GCA_963574415.1 Tarsius wallacei
CAGTTTCCCGCTACTTTCAATCCCTTTCCTACAGTTATACGGTCGGTCGTTGTTCAAGGTCCACTTATGAGTGAGAACATGTGATACTCAGCTCTCTGTTTCTGTGACAGGTCACTCAGTATTATAAGCTCTAATTCCATCCATGTTGCAGTGAAGTTCATGATTTTGTTCTTCTTTATGGCTACATAATATTCCATTGTATATATGTACCACATTTTTTTTATCCAGTCCTCTAAGTCCTCTATAAAAAAGACACCTGCACACGTATGTCTATCACAGCATTGTTCACAATAGCAAGAACAGAGAACTCAATTCTAATCAGATGGAGTCTGGAGACCTCCGCTGGGCGCAAATATCGCTATGATTAGGAAGTGGAGAACAGACACACGGGTTCGCAATCATACGCAGCTGGCAGATTGGGCAGTCGCTCATTCTGATTTCCTTCTTCCTTTTTTAATTTTTTTGAGTTAGAGTCTCACTCCGTTGCCCAGGCTGGAGTGCCATGGCATGCTCGTGGCCACCCCAGTGTCGACCTGCTGGGCTCTGGCGATCCTTCCGCCTCAGCCTCGCAAGTAGCTGGAACTACAGATGCAAGCTACCAAGCCCGGCTCAATTTTGATTAATTGTAGAGATGAGGTCTCGCCAAGTTGCCCGGGCGTGTCTCAAACCCGTGGGCTCAGGCAATCCACTCGCCTCGGCCTCCCAAAGTGCTGGGATGGCAGGCTGAGCCACCGAGCCCAACCTCCTTCTTCCTCAATAATAAAATCTGGATTTTGTTTGTAGCAGCAATGGGCTAGGACTGTATTTTCCAGCCTCCTGTGAAGAAAGGTTTGACTCATGAGATATACATGGATTTCTTGGCAAATACACTCTAGGATGGCTACTTAAAGAGTATTTACACTTTGGAAGACAGAGGTGAGAGAACTGCCTGAGCCCACAGGTTTGAGACCAACCTAGGCCACATGGCAAGACCTCGTCTCTACAATAAATCAAAAAATTAGCTGAGTGTGGTGGCGCACGCCTGTAGTTCCAGCAACTTGGCAGGCTGAGGCGGAAGGATCACCAGAGACAGCAGGTCGAGGCTGCGGTGGCCATGAGTGTGCTTCTGCACTCCCGCCTGGGTGACAGAGTGAGACTCCAACTCAAATAAATAAATAAATAAATAGCATTTACTGATCCAGAGCAGGCAACTCTTTTGCTCTTGCTCTTCCCTTTCTACATGCCTGGAACAGAGGTATAACAGCTGGAGCCCTCGCAGCCATGATGTGCCTTATGTTGAAAATGAGTAAGGGCAGCAGAGCAGAAAGACGAAGAAGCATTGAGTCCCTGGTGACAACATGGCGTTTCTGCACCAGCCCCTCTCTCCGATGAGAGAATAAACCCTTAACCAGTGACTCCTCTAGTTGGGTATCTGCTACTAGCAGAGGAACCCAGTTCCTGGCACAGGCCAGCCAAACAATAATAATAAATAATAATGTGGTTATGAAATGACCCGAGTGACCTGAGACCGCACTAGGAAAGGAACCACACCTGGGAAACATAACTAAAGCAACGAACACCGATGCCAGGATTTCCTCGGACCACAGGCCCCTCAAAAAGGTAAACATTGTTTTCTTTAAACCCCTCAGGGGAAAGTATATTTGGCTGACCCAGATTTGCAGAAATCAGAGACCATGCTGGGAGGTAAAGGCAGGCAGGGCTGGCCCTGAGAAGGGGAGATTGGCAAGACAGAGGCAGGAGCAGAGGGAACTTTGCACACCCTGGGGAGGCAACAGGGTCTCAGGGAGAAATGGCTGGGCGGTGCACCGAGGAGGGCCAGGCGTGGGCACTCATGCCACTTTGGCAAAGACCCAGAAGCCCAAGGCTGGCATGAAATGAGCAGAGTCTCCTGCCTTTGCCAGGACCGCAAAGGACTTGGACAATTACGATGACCTGAAACTGAGGGGCACGTGCTTCCACCTTCAGGAACGCACGAACCTTCTCGACCTCAGTTCTGCTTCCGTGTGGCCCCAGGGAGACGAGACTGGATAAGGGATCCTGCACTTTCCACCAGCGTGGTGGGAGAAGGCTCACAGGTAGGTTTGATTCGATTTGGAGACGTAAAAGTCCTTTTCCGTATCTGTGCCTGGCAGAATAAAATCCCGAGGCTTGCAGTGTGATATCTTCAGTTATCAAGAAGAAAGGTTGTGATCACGATGCAAGCTTCACTCGAGAGGCCGAGACAGTCCTTGGCTATGTGCAGGAAAAAGTCCACACGTGAACCATCAGTTTGAGGTGCAAGGGCACATTATTGAAGAGATGAAGAAGTGGAAGGATGGCTGGCGACAGGCAGGGCAGCCCCTGTGCCTGGCTGGGGTTTCAGATGGAAAGTAAAAGCGACTCACTGAGACGAGAGAGAACAGACTGTCCACAGGCGGAGCGGCCTGGGCTGGCCCACAGGAGGGATGGCGGCCGTGCCTCACGAGGGTTTCACTTTTATAGGCGTCTCTTTCATTTTATAGTCGTCTCTTGATGACATGCTAAGCAAGGGGTGGAATGTTCATAGGTTTATTCCAGAAAAGGTGTGGGGAGTTCCCAGAATCGAGGGCTCCTCTCTTTTTTAAACCATAGAGGGTCACTACTGGGAGTTGCCATGGTCGTTGTAAACTGTCATGGCGCTGGTGGGCGTGTCTTCTAGCATGCTCATGCATTATAATTAGCATATAACGAGCAAAAGGGTGAGCAGAGGTCACTTTTGAGGCCATCCTGGTCTTAGCCAGTCTCAGCCAACTTGCAGTCACATTCTGGCCTCATCCTTCTGCCTCGGGAAACAGTCCTGCCGAGTCTCTGTCTCGATGGCCTGACTCAGCTTTGGTCACAGCACTTCGTGATGCCAGAGAGCACGAGGAGAGAGTGAGGCCGATGCCACCATCCACAGCCCCTTCTAAAGCAACGGCCCCTCTGAGCTGTAGGAGGGTGACCACCCAGGAAGACGTGGCAGCTCTCCATCTCTCTCCACAAGGCCGCAGGCCTGCAGCCACGTTTGAATCCATGATGTGGAAGCACGGCGGTCCCTTCTGGATCTGCTTCCCAGGGGACAGCTGGCCTGTACCCTCATGACCTTCTTCTCCCTTCGCCCTCCACCCAGCTGCTGAGAACCAGGCGCTCCCACTCAGATCCTGGGATGGAGCCATGGCTGGAGAGGGCCCGCTGGCCAGAGCAGGGTACCACGGAGAACCACAGAGACGGGCCACCTGCATGAAGCTTCTACGGAGAGACTTGCTCCTGCCCCATTTAAACCTCTGCTAGCTGGGGTTGGATCACTTGTGACAAGACCTACCAAGCACAGAGGACGAAGGATCTTCACCGTGACATCGGCACCTTGCAGGAGGGAGAAGGTACCCGTGTTCTACAACCTGGGATGTCTTGCAGAGGAGAGATGAGGCTTATTCTGGGTGGCTCCGAGGAAGGAATGTCTAGGAAGGTTAAACTGGGCAAAATATAGGACAAATGGACAGCCGTGAGCAGCCCATCTACGGGGGCGGGTCTCCCACCTGGACACTGGAATTGGCGCTCGCCCGAGATGATGGTGAACCAAGACATCCTTCGGATGTGATCTCAACTGGGTGGGGCAGCATCCCCTCCCCCCTGCAGTGCCTGGCCCAAGCAGGTCCCTCAAAGGTCAGTTTTGTGGAGGGAAGGACGCAGCATGGCTGGAAGGAGACATGAGAGACTCTGCTGGGCCCGAGGAGATGTTTTTGAGTTCAGTCCCTCCCCAGCAGCCAGCGGGACCTCACTGCTACTTACATCCAGTCCTTGTTCTCATTCGGCAAAGTCAAGCAAAATCTACCTGAGAAGTGACTCCTAGGAAGCCAGCCATGACCTTGGGACAGAAGGAAGGGGGAGACCATAGCAATTCCGGGGAAGAGAGAGGGGATCTCTCCCCTCACCTTCCCCAGCTTGCGTGTTGGCAAGGAAACACCAGAGGAGAAACACACCCGGAAATATGGTAGAAGACCTCCACCACCCTCGCCTGCAGACTCACAGACATTTCAGCCACATTTCAAACCATGCCATCTTGATCCCATTCAGAAAATTTGAACTTTGAGAGTAAAACTATATCAGATGTTTTGCTCACAATCAGCTTTTTTTGTGTTCCTTTTATCTCAAAAGCTAATTCAGGTGTGCCCTGCTTTCTGAGCGCCACATACAGGATACTGAAACACAAACTTGACAACAGAGAAATGGGGAGGGGTGAGAATTTACATTACAAAAAGATTCTGCAAGCTAACGTCTTGGGAGATGGTGAACTTCTGAAACGGAAGTCACTCTTTTAGAATAAAATTAAGATGTCTCTGAGGCGATGATGCAAACCCAGGGGAAAACACTATTTTAAGGACACAGATGCACTTGTGATTAGGACATTCGGTGCCAGTAGAAGTGATTAGATGTCTCTGGAGTCTGGCGATAAAGAAAACATCAAGACACGCAGGGCTGTTATACAAAGGGAGCTCTTCTCTCTCTGTGATACCAGAGGAAGTGATTGTTTCATTTCTTTATTTAGAGTTGGATCTTGCTCTGTTGCACAGACTGGAGGGCACTGGAGAGATCATGACAGTCACAATCGCCTAGGCTCAGGCAATCCTTCCACCTCGGCCTCCCGAGGAGCTGGGACTACAGGCGCATGCCACCATGTCTGGCTAATCATTTGATTTTTTTTTGTAGAGATGAGGTCTCATTATGTTGCCCAGGATGGTCTTGAACTCCTGGGCTCAAGCAATCTGCCCACCTCGGCTTCCCAAAGTGCTGGGATTAAAGGCATAAGCTGCTGCGCCCAGCCCATTTTTAAGTAAAGCTGGTTTACAGAAGACAGTCACAGTATCGGCCCTGTGTTTTCCATGATGCTTTTATATAAGCAGCCCTTTGAATCCATTTTTTGGTCTTAGGTCATTCGTTCATTCTTTGGTAAACATTCCTTAAAATCCACTGTTTTTCATTTTCAGGACAGCATTCACCAAATAACACAAGCTATTCAGCACTTTATTATAAAATGGCTTTGTGTTAACTGATTCTGCCCAACTGCAGGCCAATGTGAGTGCTCCGAGCATGTTTCAGACAGGCCAGGCTAAGCTGTGGTGTCCGGCAGGTCAGGGATTTTCGATGCATTTCCACTTTGGGGTCAGCCTGGGGCTTGGAGGGTCATTCCCTGTCCTTGAAGGTCTTCCTCGTCTTCTGCGGCGGCCCTGCAGACAGTGGACTACGAGACAGCTTCTGACTTTCGATCCTGGTTGGCTTCAGCAGACAATTTGGAAATGTGAAAAGGGGAATGGCTTTAGAAAAAAAACACTAAGATGTATGATTTTAAAGATAGGAGAAGACAGATGGGGCCAGAAGCTAGCCTGACCCAAAGACTAGAAAATGGCAGCATGAAACCTCGAGGAGAGGGAAACTTTTCTTCCATTTCGTTAGGCGAGATATGGAAGATGGAAACCAACTATCTCCTGTGGGTTGAGCATTATCCCAGGAATCCGTCGAGGACGTGTTCTGCAGGGCAGCCGTGGGGTAACTGACACGCCGTTCTCACAGATGAAGAAACCAAATCTCACGCTGAACCAAGTGTACAAGGCCTCAGTGCAAGAAGGCCACAGCGAGACAGGAGTTTGCCGGGACCTGCTTCCCAAGCCCAAGACTGAGGTCACCAGGGCCTGCCAAACAACAAGATGTGACCAGAAACCGGCTAGAACTGGTTCAACTGAGATGGCGACAGAACTGTCCACTGCCCGACCTTAAGGTTCATTGTTCACTTATGTTGCAATACAGTAGCTAAAAACCACTCGTACCAGTGCCATGACAGTTTACAGTGACCATGGCAACTCCTGGATGCTACCCTCCATGGCCCAAAATGAAGAAAACATTGATTCCAAGAACTTTCCAAGACTTTCCTGGAAAACCCATGGACATCCCACCCCTTGCTTAGCATGTCATTTAGAACAGTCACAAAAATAGGGCTCCAGTGATGGGTGGGGCCACTCTGCCTACAGAACCTTCCTTTTGTCCCTCTGGTCCTCCAAGAAACTTACTTTCACTTGACTCTCTCGGCTCATTTCTTCATTTTTTTTGTCAGGGTCTCACTCTGTTGCCTAGGCTAGAGTGCAGTGACATGATCACAGCTCACTGCAGTCCGGACCTCCTGGGCTCAGGCAGTCCTTCTGCCTCAGCCTCCTGAGTAGCTGAGACTACAGGCACGTGGCACCATGCCTGGCTAATTTTTATTATGATTATTTTTCTGCAGAGACAAGGTCTTGTTATGTTGCCCAGGCTGGTTTCAAACTCCGGGGCTCAAACCATCCTTCCATCTCAGTCTCCCAAAGTGCTGGGATTACAGGTGTGAGCCACTATGCCCAGCCTTCTGGCTCACTCTTGAATTCTTTGAGCCAAGGAACCCACTGGATATCCCTCAAGCCGAACCTCAATGCTGGTCAGGTCAGGCTCACCTGTAAGTGTAGGACAAGGTTGGGAACTCAGGTATTTTTCAAGCCAAAGCCCGTGCCCTTTCCCCAGAGCTGAAAACAGCCTTTCCTTTTTTTTTTTAAGTTGAAGAATCACTCCATTGCCCAGGCTGGAGTGCCATGGCACACTCATGGTCACCCCAGCATCGACCTGCTGGGATCAGGCGATCCTTCTGCCTCAGCCTTCCAAGTAGCTGGAACTACAAGCATGCGCTACCACGCCTGGCTAATTTTTGACTTATTGTAGAGATGAGGTCTCGCCAAGTTGCCTGGGTTGGTCTCAAACCCGTGGGCTCAGGCAATCCCCTCGCCTCGGCATCCCAAAGTGCTAGGATGATAGGCTGAGCCACCGAGCCCAGCTGAAAGCAGCCTTTCTATTTCCAAAACCATAAAGAAAGACCGTTTGTTTCTCCATCATTCTGGAAGCCAGAACTAACTGGGTGACCCTATGTGCCATTTCACACGTTCCCAGTTCAGAGAGCAACTACCTTGAGCGAGATCTGAAGACCCAGACCCAAGTGATACCAGTGAGATCAGTGGGTGCAGCTGACCGAGGCAAGGTCTGTGCCCTGCATGAGCAGGAAGGGGACTGCAGCATCACCCTACCAGGGCACAAGGGTGGGCGCAGGACATGGGGGATGTTACTGCTCATGCCTCAGGGTGAGGAGGAGAGGTGGAGTGGCCTCGGAGTGTGGGAGGTAGGTGTGAGCAAAGCCGGTCCCAAGGATGAAGCCCAGCTTGGTCTGAAGGATAGGCTTGGGGAGAGAGACTGGTCAGCAATGATGGGCCCCTCCCCTGCATCTTCCTCGTGGAATCTCCCTTTTATGTGAAGACAGTGGGTCGATTTCCATTCCACAGTAAGGGTTTCCAGGGGCAGAGCCCTCCTGAGGAGGAGTCCTGGCACCAATCGCTGCCTCTGACCTGAGTGGCTGGCCTGATTCCGGAAGCCGACTCCCCGGGAGAGGGACCTGGCCAGAGTCAGCCCTATCGGTGGGGACCTATTTTGTGTTCCGCTCTGCCTGGCTCTCGGCCTTGTTTCTCACTCGGGGCAGCATTTCAATGGGAGAGAGCAGGCGTGTTAACTGGACCCCCTCAAATGTCAGCATGGTGAGGACGGGGAGGAGGAGGCAGCACAGGCTGGGAGAATCCGGGCCCCACAAGCCCGGTCGGACGATGACCAGGAGACTCTGGCCGGAGAGGGAGGGGCGCAGACAGCGTGGCCTGAAACAGGTCGCTTCGAGGGAAGGTGATCTGTGTGAGGGCCCTCTCTTAAACAGCTGCGCCGAAGCCAGGCCCAGGCCAGGCAGAAAGCGGGCGGCGAGGCTCAGATAAGCCCAGCTTGGCTCCATGCCACAGGGGAGCCCTCTCGTCCTTCATCATCCAATGCCGCCTGCCACCAGAAGGCCACGTCCGAGGAGACCGTTCCATGCTTCTCTGTCCCAGGATTTTAGCTAGAAAACCCACATCTGTTCGGCCCACCCAGAGGCCAGGCCACCAGAGAGGGTCGTTGCACAGGGACTTGGGGTCACGGCACTGATGAATGATGCAGTGTTTGGAGCACAGAAGGTGGTGGCATCGGAAAGGCGTGGCCAGCAGCTCAGGCTCTGGCTGTCTCCTCTGGGGGTGAGCAGACCCGGGGGCAAAACAGCTCCTGTCTCAGCTTCTGACCTGACATATTTCTTCACAACCATCCTCACGTAGTCACATGTACACCCACACCCACACCCACACACATTACTGTGTTTAATTATGTAAATAACACATGCTGTTATAGAAAAATGATACGTTGAGGCTGGGTGTGGTGGCTCATGCCTGTGATCCCACCACTTTGGCAGGCTGAGGGAGGAGGATCACTTGAGCCCAGGGGTTCGAGACCAGGCTGAGCAACATGGCGAGAACTCACCTCCACAAAAATTTAAAAAATGAGTTGAGTGTGATGGCATTTGGCCTCTCAGTTCCTTGGGAGGCTGAGGCAGAAAGATCACCCGAATCCAGGAGGTTGAAGCTGTGGTGAGCTGTGATCTTGCCACTGCACTCCAGCCTGGGGAACAGAATGAGACCCCGACTCAAAAAAAAAGAAAGAAAAGAGACAGAGAGAGAGGGAGGGAAATGAGGGGGGTTGGGGGGTGGAGAAGGCAGGCTGCTTCTCTGACCAGGAGGCTGGAGGAAACAGCAGGAAGCCAGTAGCAGCTCCAGGAAGAAGCCTTCATTCGAGACACGGTTCCTTCTGTCTTCCCATTTCACTACTTATAGTAAGAGTCTGTGCCCCATGGTCACAAGACGGCTGTCGCCACACCAGCCTGGTAGCCTTCTGAGGCAGGTTGACAGAAAGCAGGAACAGGCAGTCCCGAGGGAGTACAAGCAGCTCTAGAACCTTCACTTTAGCTCTCACCAGCCAGCACATCACGCGGCCTCCGGGATAAGAAGGGGCAAGCTGTGTGAGTCTCAGGCAGGACCAAGGCCCCGAGAAGGGAGCCCGTGGGAGTGTTTTCCACACAGCCCCCTCACCCCACCTTCCCAGCCGGGTCAGCATACTCACAGGTGCCAGGGAAGCCCATGCAGAAGCAGACAAGCATCTGTTTTCGAATGGAAGATACGTGTTACCTCAATCCACATGTTAGTGACCTGCACATGTATTTGTCAAGTGTGACATCTAGAAAGCACGAAATGGCCTCTTGTGCGGTCCACCAAGCCCTGCCTCCCCTTACGTGTCCCTTCCACGACTCCCAACCACACAGAGAGAGAGACTAGGATAAAAGTGCTGAAGATGGCCTTCCAGAAAATATACAAGATGAAGCAGGAAAACTATGTTAAAACCACCTCCGGAGCGAGAGGGCCTGAATGGCCCTTGGAGGCACTGCCCCAGGCACTGCCAGCATGAGCTGTGGTGAGTCCCTGACCAGAGGCGCATTTTTTGGTAGCAGCCTCGTCTGTAACCACTTCGTAGGACTGGCCGTTTCTTTCCAGTTGTTGGTGTTGACATATCAACTTGCAAGGGCCGGGTCGCTGACAATTCCTGGGTTCCTAAAATAGTTGTTGGCGACTTAGTCCAGTGAGAGAAAATGTGAAGTGAAACTCGCCCGCCCTGGGAGTGTTGGGGGGCGGGCAGGATCCCACCTCATCTGCCCACAAGACGCCTATTCTTAAAATCGGCTTCGCTCTCTCGGGATGGGGGAGGGAGGACCAGCAGCAACGCACAGAGGGAGAAGAAGGAAGACAGAACAGAGGAAGTGGAGAGCAGGAGGTAAAGGAGTCAGGCTTCCCGGAGTCAAAGCCCAGCTCCTGCAGCGCCTGCCGGAGGCTCCTGGTTCTGGGTGCAGGGAGTGCCAGCCAGGCCTGCAGGGCAGCTCGCTCTCCCTCCCTCCCCCACGCCCTCCCCCACCCACTTGCTCTTCCTCTCCTGTCTCTCCCCCTCTCCGTTCTCCCCGCTTTGTCATTCTCCTCTCTTCCCCCCCATTTCTCTCTCCTTCTCCCCCGTTTCTCACTCCTCCTTCCCTCCTCTTCCCCCTCCTCCTCTCTTCCCCCCCTTCCTCTCCCTCCCTCTCTCGCTCCCCTACCCCCTTCTTTCTCTTCCCTCCACAGGGCTAGCCTGGGCTTCCATACCACATGCAGCCTGAGGGTAGCTCATCTTGTTACAAGGCTGCCGATGGCTTCCAAGAGGCCAGGATGGAAGTTACCAGGCCTCGGGAGGACAGCCTGGAGCTGGCCTTGTTGGTCGGGGAAGTCACAACCCAGCGCCACTTTTGCCCATGGCACATGACAAACAGGACAAGAGTCAGGGTCCTTTGACAGAGCCCTGGACCGCCTCCCTGGAGCCCTGCATCTCCCAGGTGGCTTCTCCTTGTCAGATTCTGAAGCCACTCTTAGTAGATAATTAGTTACAGGACAGGCATACTCCCGACACTTGAGAAAAATGCTTGTCCTGCAAATCTCTTTGTGTGTGTGTGTGTGTGTGTGTGTGTGTGTTTGTTGTTGTTTTTATTACCCTTTCAGGGTAAGTTCACATGAGCAGCCTTGTAAATGGTAACTTGTCCCAGTTAACACTTTATGCCAGGAGAGTCTATGGGAATGCTGATTTATTTCACTACATGTATACTTCCTGAAGAGGGCAGTTTGATCAGATATTCTTATGCCGGGGAAGGGAGGGACACAACATCAGTAAGGTACCTGATCTCAATCAGGTGAAGTGGAGACCAAAGGGAGGCCCAAACTTTACCTGTACGATGTCCACTTATATACCTAATCCTGAACTGTACCCCACATCTTTAAAATAAATTAAAAAGCCAGGCTCAGTGGCTCAGCCTATAATCCCGCGCCTTGGGAGGCTGAGGTGAGTGGATTGCCTGAGCCCGCGGGTTCGAGACCTGCCTGGGCAACTTGGCGAGACCTCATCTCTACAATAAAAAAAAAAAAAAATTAGCCGGGTGTGGTAGCGTGCACCTGTAGTTCCAGCTACTTGGAAGGCTGAGGCGGAAGGATAGCCGGAGCCCAGCAGGTCGAGGCTGCGGTGGCCAGGAGCGGCCACTGCACTCCAGTCTGGGCGACAGAGTGAGACTCCAACTCAAAATAAAATAAAATAAAATAAAATAAATAAATAAATAAATAAATAAATAAATAAAGATATTCTTGTGAAGCTGCCCTGTCTGTGGACTTTCTTGCAAGGCTGCCTTGGCTAATCCCCTCCAGACTTCAGGACTTGTGTCATTTGGACTCACTGATCTGCGTATGTGTGGATTTTTCAAACGTTCTTCTTCCTGAATTGACAGAGCATGGACTTGGCAGAATAACATTAAAAACTACAAGATGGCAGCAGATGGTCCGAGTCTTGAAAGAGATCTTACCCAGACAGCTTTGAATGCTGAAATGTTTTGTTTACAGGAATGTCCTTTTAACTATCTGGTTTGATCACCAATGGGGGTCTTGAAAGAAAGAGTCCGATGCCTGTAAGAACAATGACACCCTTAAAAAAAAAAAAAGGCCGCGCTCTGTGGCTTAGCCTATCATCCCGGCCCTCCGGGAGGCCAAGGCGAGTGGATTGCCTGAGCCTGCAGATCTGAGACCAGCACGGGCAACTTGGTGAGACCTCGTCTCTACATAAATCAAAAAAATTAGCTGGGTGTGATGGCGAGTGCCTGTAGTTCCAGCTACTTGGAAGGCTGAGGTGGAAGGATTGCCGGAGCCCAGAAGGACGACGCTGAGGTGGCCGTGAGTGTGCCACGGCTCTCCAGCCTGGGCAACAGAGTGAGACTCTAACTCAAAAAAAAGAAAAAGAAAAAGAAAAAAAGGGTTAAAGTATTTTATGCTTCTTGCTGCCAGATGTCTGTATTGCTACCAAAATCGTGGAGGTGAAAAAACCTTTTCCTGATCCCCTATGCCTGCCGCAACTCTTTTCTCAAAGAAGAAAGGCATGGAACTCAGTCCAGCGAACACAGGAGGCAGCAAAAGAAAATGAAGGGCAAGAAGGAGGCTTGTAGCTGGGCATGGTAGTGCGCGCCTGTAGTTCCAGTTACTCTTAAGGCTGAGGCGGAAGGATTGCCGGAGCCAGCAGGTTGATGCTGCAGTGGAACTACAGGGAGAGGCCACTGCATTCCAGTCTGGGTGACAGAGTGAGACTCCAACTCAAAAAAAAAAAGGAGGCTCGATACCAGGAAGGACTGCTGAGGATGGGAGTTTAGGCTTTCTGTGTTGGGAAGATGGGTAAGGTGAGGAATCTGGACTCTGCACTGATCCCAGGACTCAGAAAGCAAACAGTTTCCCATTTAAAGGACACAACTCAATTTAAAACCCTGGGGCTGGGCGTGGTGGCTCACATCTAATAATCCCAGCACTTTGGGAGGCAGAGGTGAGAGGACTGCCTGAGTCCAGGGGTTTGAGACCAGCCTGGGCAACCTGGTAAGACCTCATCTCTAAAATAAATTTTAAACTTAACTGGGCATGGTGGTGCTTTCCTGTAGTTTCAGCTATCTGGAAGGCTGAGGCAGGAGGATCACCTGAGGCCAGCAGGTCGAGGATGTGGTGGCCATAAGTGTGCCACTGCACTCCAGCCTGGGGGACAGAGTGAGACTCCAACTCAAAAAAAAAAAAGTCATTATAGCTGGGCGCAGTGGCTCACGCCTATAATCCCAGCACTTTGGGAGGCCGAGGTGACAAGACTGACTGAGCCCACGGATTCAAGATCAGCCTGGACAACTTGGTGAGACCTCATCTCTACAATAAATCACAAAATTAGCCGGGCGTGGTGGCACATGCCTGTAATTTCAGCTACTTGGAAGGCTGAGGCAGAAGGATCGCTGGAGTCCAGCAGGTTGACGCTGGGGTGGCTGTGAGTGTGCCACTGCACTCCAGCCTGGGTGACAGAGTGAGACTCTGACTCAAAACCAAAAACAAAAACAAAAACCCTGGGCATCTGGCACAGGTCAACAAGGGAAACTCACTGGAGCGGTATTTCAGTGTTTTCTACAGTGGATGCCGGTGTCCTGACGACAGAGAAAAATGTAGATTGATCCTTGGGCAGGGATCCCTGGTCCTGCTCATTATTCACACAAGCAACCTTAGCACCCTCTTGCCGTCAGTCCCTGGCTGTCACCCCCGACACACACGTCGAGCGTCAGATCCCATGCCCTGCCTCTCGGTGTCTGTACCCCCATTTCAGTTGCCGAGGCATGTGGGCAGGCGTCGTCAGCCCGAGACACTGGCATCCATTGCCCACTGTGTGCTGCTGAGTGCTGTGGGAAGGTCAACTCTTTCGAGAGGATGGCTCTACCATCTCTGATGCGCCCATATACCCAGCCCTCTTCACCTCATGCCAGGATACGTGCCCACGTACGCGAGCCCACCAAGCTCAAGGGCCCCCCATTTTATTTCTTTGGGCAGGTTGCTTCTGTTTCTTGAAGCCTGAAGATTTTGTACTCATTTTTCTACACACATGCCTCTTCTCTCCTCCTTCCTTTTATACATAGCCAAGTTTTCCTCTCTTACTCTTTTACCTCCAAGCCTATACTTTTTTTTTTTTGAGTCAGAGTCTTACTCCATCAACCAGGCTGGAAGGCAGTGGCATGCTCACAGCCACCCAGTGTCGACCCGTTGGGGCTCTGGTGATCCTTCCACCTCAGCCTTCCAAGCAGCTGGAACTACAGGTGCATGCTACCATGCCCAGCTAATTTTTTTTTATTTATCATAGAGACAAGATCTCGCCAAGTTGCCCGGGCTGGTCTTGAACCTGCGGGCTCAAGCAATCCACTCGCCTTGGCCTCCCAAAGTGCTAAGATTATCGGCTTGAGCCACCACGCTGGGCCCAAGTCTATACTTCTACAATAAACCCTGACTAAGCCATTTTAGTGGTTAAAATGAAATCTTGTTTTTTTTTTTTTGTTTTTTTTTTTTTGGGTTAGAGTCTCACTGTCACCCAGACTCCGGCGATCCTTCCTCCTCAGCCTTCCAAGTAGCTGGAACTACAGGCGCGCGCTACCACACCCAGCTAGTTTTTTTATTTATTGTAGAGATGAGGTCTCGCTTGCCCAGGCGGGTCTCGAACCCGCGGGCTCAGGCAATCCACTCACCTCAGCCTCCCAAAGGCGCGGGATTATAGGCTGAGCCACTGAGCCCGGCGAAATCTTGTTTTTAATGCTATCATATTGAAATGTTCATTGACTAAAATGGTCCTTCACAATCTCCAAATAGGCGCTTTAAAATATTTTGTTTTTCTTTTAAACAAAAAAACAAAACATCAACAACAACAAAAAAAAACAGGCATGGTGCAAACCTGTAGTCCCAGCTACTTGGGAGGCTGAGGCTGGAGGATTGCTTGAGTCCAGGAGTTCAAGACCAGCCTGGGCAACATAGTGAGACTCCATCTCTACAAAAGATGTAAAAACTAGTTGGGCACGTGCCTGTAGTCCCAGCTACCGGAGGCTGAGGCTGGAGGATCCTTTGATCCCAGGAGTTCAAGGCTGTTGTGATCCATGATGGTGACTCTGCACTCCAGCCTGGGCCACAGAATGAGACCCTGTCTCTAAAAAAAACCCATTGCTTTATGTGGAATGCACAATTCATCATTGTAAAGCTATAGAGCTGGGAACTGTGGCAGAAACTTCAGCTACCTGCTTCCAGTGAGACTGTTTTTGGCCATCCGGACAAGTAAGTCTCTCTTGGGAGACGGAATGTGATTTCATAAGCAATATAGACCCGTGTGAAGAAAACTGTCAAGCAGTAAGTCACTGACTACCAATTCATTAAAAAACAAATCGGGGCCGGGGGTGGGTAATCCCAGCACTTTGGGAGGCAGAGGGGAGGGGATTGCCTAAGCCCAAGAGTTTGAGACCTGCCTGACAACATATCCAGACAGTGGCTCTACAAAAAATTTTTAAAAAAATTAGCTGGCATGGTAGGACACAACTGTAGTCCCAGCTACCCAGGAGACTGAGGCAGGAGGATCATTTGAGGCCAGGAGGTCACGGTTGCAGAGAGTTGTGACCGTGCCAAAGCACTCCAGCCTGGGCAGCAGAATGAGATCCCAACTCAAAACAAAACAAAACCAGATAGCCAAAATTATCAAATTTTCAACATGACTGATCCACTGAGAACATGTTGCTTTGCTGTTCTTAGCACAACTGCTTGAAAAAATTCTAAGCTTAAAGCTGCTGGGTGTCATCCCCCTCTTGTTCTCTCAGTGCACAAACCCATGGTCAAGGACATATAAGACCGCCACCACCCACGTTTCAAGTACCCCAGGGAATGTCTCATAATCCAACTCCTTTCTCTTCCTGTTAAGAAAGAAACTCGGTAAATTATGGAAGTAGAAAAAGCAAGTGACTGGGATGAAAATATACAAACACAAAACTCATTCTTAAAATCGTTGAGATTACTGGGCACAGTGGCTCATACCTGTCACCCCAGCACCTTGTGAGGCTAAGGTGGGAAGATCACCTGAGTCCAGGAGTTGGAGACCAGCATGGGGAACATGGTGAGCCCTCG